>JBAMBO010003898.1:0-25572 GCA_037044535.1 Lordiphosa magnipectinata
AATTGACTTTTATTATGCCATCTTTAATCTTTTCAACTTTGCTGTCGTGGCATAGAGGTAAGGGTAAGCCAGCGAAATATGCTAAACTAACAAAATTGCTTACCCACTTTCAGTGTTGGGTATTTGTACCTAAGTAGGTACATACCGGCCGGGTGTGGTAAAGCGGGTAGTGTGTGGGCCTGCTGTGCGGGAGGCGTGGGTTCAATTTTTTCACCGCTTTGTTTCTTTTGGGGCAAAGCAAATAGAGTGAACGAGAAAGAGACAAAGCAGCTAAACAAAATCTTTACCTTCCTCCGTGTAATTTGTTAGGGTAGCAAGGTTAAAACGAAAACAAAATCATTTTTGAAAGACCTTATCTACAGCGACTATTTGACTATGCATTACTATTTGAGGCCATTGCAAATTTTTCCGCTTGCACATTCACATACGCCAAAATACACAAGAGAGAAAGAGAAACAGTCGGTTAAGGTAGTCCTCCGCCTGGGCATTGATGTTAGGATAGCCGGATTATATGCTTTATTATAAGAAATTTTCGCTTTTTTACCGCATATTACAAAATATACTGGGAATGGTACAAAAAACTAGGGTGGGATCTTCGTTTAGTTATTTTCACGTTTAATTTTGATTTTAAGTGTTTCCAATTAATTATTTAAGTATGTATGGGGTGTGTCATAGGCCAACAAGTGTCATTAGTGTTATGGGAAAGAGGAAAGCTCCAGTGTTGGTCAACAGGCATGTGAATGGTGTCATGAGGAACTTAAATCTAGTGTCAGTCTTTTCCATCCATAAAATTGTATTGTCAGTAACTTCAATTCATTGCTATCATTCAACCTTCATCTCTGGAGATTCAACCGCAAGGCATCTCCTCCTTGATTACTTCTAGCTCAGGCCGATCTGGCGCAGACATAATGAGTGACGCAAGGCATCTCCTCCTGCAGCTACTGCCTCTCCTCGTTTACTTCCAGCTCAGGCCGATCCGGCGCGGACATGATGTGTGAAGTAAGGCATCTCCTCCTGCAGCTCCTGCAGCTCCTGCCTCTCCTCCTTGTTTACTTCTAGCTCAGGCCGATCCGGCGCAGACATGATGTGTGATGTTTAAACTATAATCTATAAATTTTTTGTTTATTAGAAATTATGTAGAAAAAAATAAATATTATTTATATTTTTATACTTTGCTGAGCTGTGTCTTGCTTTGCTTCCAGATTTGTACTGAATTATTTAGTTAGACGACTTATGTAGGTTCTGTTGACAATTGTGAAATTTCGATTTGAGGGTAAATGCTCTAGACAACTTTGATTTTGGGGCCCACTTTGACTTAAGACAGTTTCACAAATTTAGACCATTTGTGAGTATTTCAAGCATCTTAAACTAATTACTTGTTGTCTATAGATAACAGATTAATGATATTTTACACAGAGAAAACTAAATTGGCTGCACGGCGCGTGGTAGAAACGTCAAAGCTAAACGAAACGTATTGCGCCCTGCTAAATTGCACACGGAAAATGTAGAATACAGAAAGCGTGCTGAAAAGCTGCACGTAACGTGAAGCTTAATGCTGCGTGGGCAAAAGCAAAGTCTACACGACATTAGAAAATCAGCTTATTTCCAAATAACTTCTACATTTTTCATGCACCAATCTACATAAATACCACACGAACGTTTAGGTTTTCTACACGTGGCGTGTGGATATTGAAATCCTACACGCGCGTGTATAAATTCTAAATGAAAAATGTAGCTCTAAGTCAGTACTGAATTCTTACATTTTTCGTCTCCACACGCGACGAGTGGGTTTTCTACACAAATGTTTAGAATTACAAATGCTGAATGCTACATGTTAGAAATCTGCACGAAACGTGTGCAAATTTCATTACCGTATATAAATGAGCAGAGCATTGAATTCGAACTTAAGAATTACAAGCAAGCAAAAAATTATGTATGTTTTCAATACAAGTACATCTTACTCAATACAAGTAACACATTAGATGCCTTGCCTCAGAGGCGCTGCAAGGTGTTTTTCAGTCCAAGTGCCCCGAGTTTAAATCACCCCAAAGTAAGTAAAAACAAATATATAAATTTGTTTAATGTGATATTTTTCAGTACCAAACTTTTAAGCTTTGAGCTTTTAAGATAGCAGAGGCGCTCGCCGCGTTTAGTTTTCTCAGTTCTAAACACGGCATTAAAAATCCTGGTCAGCCCTTTGGCTCACCTAGGACTCTCCAATGCGCTCACATACGGAGCGACGCATGTGACTTGGCCATTATTGTGGCAGACCAATTCTTTTCCGTGTCAAGCATGATGCTCCCCAGGTTACAAGTATCTGGTGTCTTCCCCACTGTCACGCTTAGCTAATTTCATTCTTGATTAACTGTCAGACGGACTTCTTCAGTCAGTACAACAAAAACCTTTCTCAGCTAACCACAAAACCTTCGCTAGAAGACAAAGAGAAGAGAGAACACATATGAAGTTGTTGTTGCACTACGCTTAGCCATAAGCTATGCGTGAGGACTATTCGTTCGGCTATTCCTTTGCGGAAAACTAAAAAAGAATGCAAGGCATAGGGAGCATAGGGACTGGGCACCCCTGATCTCTACCCTGCACATTAATTTGGTTTCCGGATGGATACGATTTTTTCAAAGAATTCCAAGAAGTTTGTCTTATATCATTTTAATAATTTTGTTAAATTGCCGAAAAGTAAAGTAACTTATACATTTTTTTTTTGGGAGCCATGATAACAAAATATATAACATTTTAAAACGGTGCAAAAGACGTGCAAATCAATTTCAAAATCCCTTGTTTTGCTGAAATTCTGCAGCACTTTTATAAGCTTCGCTAATCAATTGTGGCAGATTCTGTAGTTCTTCTATAATATCCATTTCCCCCAGCAGATTGTTCAGATAACAACGCTGAACTCTGCGTATCATTGTTACTTTAGAGACTAATGATGGAGGCTTCCGCGTAGAGGCCGGAACGGGTACAGCCTTGGTAGCCACCGACTGCTTCATGCAGACATCACAGGACGTTGCAGTGCTGGAATCCATGCGTTTCAATGAAGGCGCCGGGAAATTGTTCAGTTCTAAGGCCAGTTGATGTCTAAAACAATCCATATGCTTTACTAAATTATCTACTGCCGTCTCAATCTCAGAGTTTGTAGTGATCAGCGATTTCTTAGAGTCGCTGGTGGACTTGGGCAGGCGCTGATGCTTACATCTATTTGGTGGTGCAGGTTTATCTGAGTCGGTAGCGCCATGGTAGGTATTCTTATAAAGCCTTCGATTTACGCCAGCACTTTCGATATGCGACTCATGTTTGCTATGAACGGTATTTGTTGGCCCACTGCAGCTTGGAACGCCATTATTTTCTATATTCGACTCAAGTTTGCTATATCCAGTATAAAAGCTACACGTGCAAGGAGCAACGCGAGCATTTTCAACAATATGCGACTCAAGTTTGCTTTGTACGGAGGACAAATGCAGTTGTGGCTGGCGTGTAAATGGCGAGTAATTGGTCAATGTACAACAGCAGGCTGGAACATGTTTGGACTTCTTTTGGATCATTTGATTAACGCCAGAACCTTCAATATCCGAATTAAGTTTGCAACAACTACAGCATGAAGGACAACATTTGCAAGTCCCATGTTTGTCACGCCGAAATGGTCTTTGGCGCTGTCCAGGGCTGTGCGGGCATTGCATGTCACATTGAGGACATGTGAGCTCCCGTTGCCACTTCTGATCAGCTGTACGTGACTCATACTTCTTTGAAGTTTTTGGGTTATAATTTATCGGGTGCTTGAATTGGAGTAGGTTAAAAAGCGAATCAATGGGCGCCTTAGTTTTACTCACATTCAGCAGGGTGCTGCACTTTTC
This sequence comes from Lordiphosa magnipectinata, assembly GCA_037044535.1. NCBI lineage: Eukaryota > Metazoa > Arthropoda > Insecta > Diptera > Drosophilidae > Lordiphosa > Lordiphosa magnipectinata. The sequence goes on from JBAMBO010003898.1 coordinate 3,864, forward strand.
CCCATAGAAATGCACACGTAGGTCCTTGCGGTATTTGTTACGTTTATCCATCGAAATTTATAGTTTGAACGCACAGAATCGAATGAAATTTGTTCAAACACACACACAAATATGATTGTAGATAGAATGGCATTTGTTAACACAATTTGACAAGAATTTCCAGCATATTGATTCGAAAATATTTAAAATTCGAAATTATTCTGGAAAAATGATTGAAGACAAGAAAAACGAGAAGGCTAGGCTAACTTCGTCCATGCCGAAGTTTTTATACCCTTGCAAATGATGTTATTGAAATGTCAGAGTCAAAGAACGCTTACATAAAAATCAAAAATGTTTCTAACTAAAATCCATTTTCCGACAGATAAACATCTGATTTCAAACATATCAAATTAACAATCGCCGAGCGATATCGAACTATAAAGTTGAAAAGAAAAAAGTTTTTTTCACTAAGACTGATTTTCCGACCGATCGGGTCTATGGCAGCCTTAAGATATAGTCATCCGACTTCAACCAAATTTTGCGAATCTATTTGAAAACATATAAAAAAAGTAATCAGCGAGTTTAAGGACACTAACATTAAAACAAACAAATTTTGCTTACTAAGACCCATTTTCGACCGAGCACTCCTATGGCAACCATAAGATATATTCACCCGTTGTTGATGAACTTTTTCAAATTATTTGAAAGCATTTAATATTAATAATCACCGACCTTAAGAACGATTTACTTAAAAACAAAAAAGTTTTTTTTTCACTAAGACCCATTTTCCGACCTATCGGTCCTATGGCAGCTATAAGATATAGTCATCCGATTTTGATCAAAATTTGCAAATCTGATTGAAAGCATATAATATTAATAATGGCCGAATTTAAGGACGTTAACATTGAAAATAATAAAGTTTTTCTCACTAAGACCCATTTTTCGACCGATAGTTCTAATGGCAGCTATAAGATATAGTCATACGATCCGGTCGGTTCCGACATATTAGCAGCGTGCAGTAAAAAGAAGACTCTGTGCAAAATTTCAGCTCGATAGCTTCTAAACTGAGAGACTAGTTTGCGTAGAAACAGACAGACAGACGGACGGACAAAGCTCAATCGACTCAGCTCGTCGCCCTGATCAAGAATATATAATATATAGTTTATGGGGTCGGAAATGAATATTTCTATGCGTTGCAAACTTCTGGGCAAAATTACATATAATACCCTTTGCAAGGGTATAAAAAATTAAATGACCCATTTCTACTGAAACTATTTTTAAGTGTAGCTTGGATTGGTGATCTCAAAAATCGATTTCAAAATTTTTTCATGGCTTCGTTATTTAAATATGAATTTTTTCCATATCTCTATTCATTATCGTCAGATGGTGTCAAGCAAGATATGAATCGAAAGGTTATTAAATTGTCAATAATAACGTATAACATTGTTTTCAAATCGGCTTAGAAGTTTGAATACTATGACCAAAAATATTTTTAAAAAAAAATCGATTTTTTGCTCGAAAATGCAAGAAATTTCATTTTTAATCGCCTAGGAAAAATTTAAAAAAATCCAAAAAAAATTATTTTTATTCTTTTGACTTAAGAATCGCACTTTTACAACAATAATAAGGTATTGATGAAGAAAATCTATGAATTAATATTGTAGCTGGATCAATTTAAGTGAAGGAACTAATAGTCAAATTTGAGTATTTTAAGTGTTCAGAAATTTTTTTCCTATTTTCTTTGATTTTTGTTCAATATTAGAAGTGGGCGAGTAGCCACATCAGAAAAAAAATTTTGGAACAGAACAAAAGTCGAAGCAAACGAAAATTAATTTTTTAAAAATCTCAAAAACACCACTTTTTTCAGCACTCAATTGCTCACAGCTCCTGTATTTATTTATAGATTTTGTTCATCGATATCTTATTTTCTTCGAAGAAGTGCGGTTCTTATGTAGAAAAAATAAAAATAGTTTTTTTGAATTTTTAAATAGTTTTTCTAGGCGATTGGAAACAAAATTTATAGCGTTTTCGAGCAAAAAATCGATTTTTTTGGATTAATTTTGATTATTGTATAGAAACTACTCAACCGATTTGAAAATAATGTTCCGTGCGATTATTGACAATTCAATTACCTTTCGATTCATATCTTGCTCTATTGGCTCTATCTGACTGTTATAACGTGATATATTTACTTAAAATGTAAGTGCACTTACCGAAAAATTAAAAAAAAATTTAATAATAATATTTAAAAAACGGAGCCATGAAAAAATTTTTTAAATCGATTTTTGACATCACCAATCCAAACTACACTTAAAAACAGTTTCAGTAGAAATGGGTCCCATTGGCTGTAAACTAGTGTAATTGAATTTTTAAAAAATCAAAATTTTCAAATCATTATATCCCGCGAATCAAGCAAATTTCGGCAAAACGCTGAAAATACGTATATACTATTTTGCAACAAAGAATACGAAAAAAAAATTATTTCGACTAACAAAAAAGTTGGAGTGGTCGATTTTTAATGGAATCACCGATATATTTTTATGTTGTTTATTAATTTGAGCTTGTTTTTGACCACTTTAAACAAATTTGATTTTTTTTTATCATTTAGGGGGTTGAAAGACACATCAGCTGTAAAAGTACCGCGATATTGTCATATCTGGAAAATGGTCATTATAATTTTTGAAAACTTTGACCACCGTTTTGGGACCAAAAGAATTGGTGTAAATATTTCAGAATTGTGTAACGGATATGTACATTATATTTTATTAATTTTCAATCCTCAAAGCTTGTGTAAATCGTGATATAAGACCAGATATAGTGATATTTATGTTTCAGCATTGCTGCAGATTACTCATCAACCAATAAACCAATTGACTTGAAATTTGGTGTATCCACCCAACTAGATAATAGCTACCATCCCTCCAAGCATCCTACCATTGCAAAATCATCTGGGTCACTTTTCCCAAGCTTCTTTGGCTAAGCCCTTTAAATTTTCAAATTTATTTATTTAATTTTTTTTTTTAAATCGCAGGCGGCCATGCTTGATGCTCAAACGAAATAAAATTCAATATGGATTTGGCTTTACTAAAATTTGTCATTCGAAGTCGGTGCTCCGAGTGGAGCACATCTACAATTTACACAATTCGGTCATCAATTTAAATTAAAAATTAAAAGTGAAAAAGTGAAATTTAGTTACACATTCTGTAAGGAGGAAGGAGTAAGGTAAGAATTTCTGTGCTGGAACGTAGGAAGAAGCATGAAGAAGATAAAGGACTTGTGGCCACCGTATTCTTATACTTATCCCTATACCTAGTAGACTGCTGAGGCGGCCTATAGAAGGACGGACTGCTTTCCAGCTTCTATATGGACCTGTTCTCAACTTAGTTGACAGCAGAGGCGGCGTCGTGTGCTCCTTGTGACTGCCGTTTGGTAAGGCCGCAACTAGATGTCATCCTTCTTCTCTTGCAAATGTAACGCATCTTCAATTCCTTTCAGGCCCCGACTTTGGATCTTTTTAGTAATTTGCCAATGGCCAAGCTTGATCAGGTAAAACCCACACCATGGCCATGGCCTTCAATGGTGTTTTGGATATGAACTAGATGTTGAGAGATGTCTTCGAGATCTTTGAAATGATCCCGAATCAGCAACAGGGCATTAATTTCCAGGTGCCTTACTCGCTTATGGCACTGTGTACCCAGTATCGGTTCTTCAATCAGTTCCCATCCACACCGTGCACTTACGTGTGAATAAGAATGGGCGCATAGTGCTGCCGAGGGTGACGCAATTGGTTGTCAAGACTGCATCTGAAGTGATTGAGCATTGAAAGTGCAGTTCGGCTAACCATGCAGTGACTATTATGGCCATGATTGAGGCCTCATGATTGCAGGGAATTTTTTACTACCATGGTGGTGACCAGCAAAATGGAGAGCAAGTAAGTAAATAGCAAGTTCTAAACTGGACAAACTGAATTTGAAATTCATTTTTTAGCCCAGCTCCAAGATTAATCTGGTGGACTTGGCCAGTTCAGAGCTCTTCTCCAACACATTGGCCAGTGCGAACCGCATCAACGAGGGCGTGAATATCAAAAAAAAAAAAAAAGGTTCCTGGTTCTGGGCAACGTAATCAATGCCATTGGCTGGAGTCGCTCTCCAAACCAGGCCGGGCAGTGTCTGGTATGGATCAATCTTAAGCCTGGAAAAAGAGAGTCAAAGGGAAGTCGCTGTGTCAATTCCAGGGGAATTGCCACTTAGCCTCTTCCCTCTTATTGGTCACCTAAGCGCTTAAGGACCAGACACTGCTTTAAGAGAGGAGCTTTCTTCGATTTCAGCCGGGTGAGTTTCAACTTCCACTAGTGGAACTACTTAGACTTATTAGATGCAACTTGAGATTCCTTCAGGTTACGAATGTTCATCTTCATTGTGTTGGCCCGAGTCTGAAGCTAGTTCCTGCTCCGTTCCTTAGTCATCTGCTATGCATGGAACACCACTGCAAGTTCAACTGACGCAGTTGCACTCAAAACTGCTGGATATTGAGGCTGTCAACTTCTCTTATTGGACAGGACGCTGCTGCTTGCGTCGTTTCAATCTAACCAGGGTGAGTTCCAACTTCCACTAGCGGAACTTTAGACTACTGTGACTCCCTGGTACGTTTTAAGCGAAGCTCCTGCTTAAGGCTAAGCTGCCAATTGCTGCACCGCAGAGTCAACAGTGGCTGGTGTATCGCCTTCGTAGCTTTTCGTGGATCCGGGGTCGCCCTGCTTGAGTTCTACCAGGTGCTTCTACATTTTCCTCTAATTTTGCTTTGATTTCCATAAATCCTTAAATAGATGCTCTACATTCGAATGAGGTTTCGTCGTGCGTTGAGAAGGTGAAGCAATTTATAACGTTGACTCTACAAATTGCTGGCCATAGCCCGGAAAATGCTTTGAAGTTTGGATGATTCACCGTCTTAGCGCAGTGCCTGTGCCCAGAGTTGCCCAGAGCTAGGAGGCCGGCGTTCATATTCACTACCTCATTGATGCGATTCTCGCTGGCCAATGTGTTGGCTTAGCGTTCTGAACCAGCCAAATCCACCAGATTCGACGTGAAGGTAATTTAAGATTTTCCCCAAAGAAAATGTATAAATTTTGCATTTATTTTTTCCACTTTTCCTTACAGTTTGGAAACTTTTACCCACTTTAATGGCCATTACCATAATAGTGAAAGTTCCATGCGATCGCGGAGAGGTCTTTTTCATGGCCATTTAAGTCACTGCTACGACCCGCTGAACTCTGCTTTTAATGCTCGATCACTTCAGGTTCGGTCTGGACCACCAATTGCAGCATCTTCGGCATCATCTTGCCCTGACACTTATCCTCCCTCATATATGTCAAGAATTGGTCAAGAGTAGATTACAGTAATGGTCCTGGTACAGTTACACATGCGAGCGAATCATCTGGAACGTCATGCTCTTTTGCTGCTTCTTGGTCAATTTGAAAATTTCTAGGATTGCCCGGTGTCCAACACCTGCATTCTCATCCAGGACTTACTTAATGGCAATGCCCATGGTGTAGGTTTTATTTGATCCAGCTTGGCCATAAGTCGAAGACATGGTAAAAAGGTGACGCCTTTTTTACCATTCACCATAACCCGGCCCGATGACCACTGCCACGGCAATCTGAAGCCTGCAAATGATGGGATGAAGAGAATTGCCTGCATTTTCGTGAAAAGTGCAGAACCTTAACCTCTTCAGCAGATACAATTTCACCTGGACACAAAACAAATTAAATAAACTTAACCAATTCTTAAACGACATTTGAACTCGTTATTTGTTTCTGATTTCGCCGCTTGCTTAGGTCCACTTCAATCAAAAAATGGCGGGATGGGCGGGGGCTCTAATTCTGGTGATTTTGGTGGTTTTGGCCGCACAGCGATAAGAAAGCTGCATTCTTCACAGAAGTTTTCTTTCGATGAAACTGAGTACTAAGATGGGATTAAGGAAAATTCTGTCAACAAATGTAGAAAATTCGCAGAAAACAGTGGTTTGAAACCCATTTCCAAAGATCTATATTAAAACAATGACTGGTGGAAAATAGTTGGTTAAGGTTACATGGAGCAAAGTTTAGTTCCCAGCGATTAGCTTCAAACTTATTTTCAAAGTTACACACAAAAATGTGGAATAAGTAACTTCAGTTTTCGAAAATCTCCAAAGTTAACAAAATCTTCCGGAAAATTCACCAACTAACTAGCTGGTAAGTTGTCAAGGTTGGACGAAAGTTTAGTTCCCAGCGAAAATCTTCCCTGAAGTCGGAAAATGGGTGGAAAACTGTTTTTTCCGATCAGGTTTGACATCTTTAGGAAACCCTACGGAAAATTTAGCGCCGCTTGGTGAAAATGGGCTGTCAAGGTTATATGGACTAAAGTTTAGTTCCTAAAGATAAGCTCCAAAGCAGAGGTTACAAATAGTGGTCAAATGTGGTGGACAAACAGTCACCCTTAGACACAATGAAAAGGGACACATTTAAGCTCCGTCTTTTCTCTACTTTTTGCAACTGTTTCCATGAAACTATATTCTGGGCAGAATCGGATGAAAAGTGTCTTTAGTGCCTCAGTAAACTGCAAGTGTGTATGCGTGCTTGTATGCTATTTTGTTCCTCTTCCTCTTTTACGCTTTGCCTGCGTTAAAATGCTTAACGCAACAGTAAAAACTTGGTGCAACAACAACAAAAAAGACACTTGGCTTGATTTGCTCGGTTCTTTGTATTCAGCTGCTAACAGCTGAATGAAATTATCCCCATCCGCTCGGTGTGTTTTTATTTGTGAGAAACATCAAACAGAAAACACGAGAAAAACAAAATCAAGTGCTCTGTTGAGAGACTGAGCGAGTCTGTTGAATTTGTTCCTTTCATTTCGGTGAGCAAACATCATAGAATCAATAAGGTTGACCATATTTGGCGAATTCTGCTCTAAACTCAACCCCCAAAGTCGGAAATAGCCAGAGCAAGGCACCAAACACTACCTGAAAGGGAAGGAGCAACTTGGTTATTTGGTTGGTGGTTGGACTTTAGCAGTAGGCGTATCTGCGTCTCGCTGAGCTCCAGATACTCAGCACTGTCAAAGATCGCTAAAAACGTCTTGAATATTCTGCCTGCCATAACTTTGTGCAACTTAATCAAGTTCAGAGACGTGCGTGACCGTCACATTGACAACAAGGGACAATCCAGCAGAGACCAACATTGTTTTAGCAGTTCGTCCATCTGAAGAAAACTCTCTGCTCTTGTGGTCACAATGACATCGATCTCAGATATTCGACCTCCATTTGAAATCATCCAATCGTTAGTTGTAAAAAGTTGGTGTTATTTCTGGGTTTTTAAATTTTACAAAGAGCCTATACAAAAATGGAGGGACAGTCTGGGGAAATGGTATTCGTTAGGGTATTGGCCATAGTATGGAACGGCATAGCATTGCGATGCATTGTCATAGTTTCAAAGGAGTTACCCTCGCCATCCTCTATTTGATCAGCAGGTTTATGTTTAAAATCTTTAATTTCTTCACAAAAGCCATCCAAAATGGGATATAGATAGCTGGATATACAAAACAGATAATGATGTAGATGTAGGTAGGTGTAGGTGGTCTGAATGTCGTATAATGCTTACCTTTTAAATTCGGCTGAAGCCGCGCATGTACAAATTTGATTATTAAGAATTTCTCATCCGTTATTTCTAAACTTATCTTAAGGATGTGAGTGTAGCCATATCCGTGGATGTTAATATAAAAATGCATTCGTGGGGGGACTACTCATTGACTCCCACGATGCATATTAAGTGCACCGGATGACATTTTCAAGTGGCGTGTCTAAATTTAATGTTACGAATGACTTATTTTATGATGCTGAGTTATGATAGGCTGTGTGATATGTAATGCAACGTTAGGATCGTGGTCGTGGTCTCATGTTCAAGTTCAAACATGGGTTATGGTACGGGTTACGGCTATTAACCTCATTCTGTTTCAGTTTTTGGTACGGTTACTGTTATTAATATATATACAATATCTGTGCAACATCAAACAAGCGGAAAACATTTTCAATTTCGTTTAAATAAGCATAAATACGACAAAATGAGACAGACTGATACGGAAAAGCCACAACAACTGGCACTGGCCGATGCACTTGTGCTGGGGGATTGAAAAATGTTAGTCTCTAAATTAAACACAAAGTTAATGTATGCATTCTAAGCAAAACTAACAACTCACAGCCAGTACACATCTACACTTTGTTTCACTAACAAAGTTTTCAATGTTCTGCATGTTTGTAAGTAGTTAATGCACTTTTTTTCTTCAATTTCTTTTCTACCCGAAAAATGCTTGTTGTTGATCGAGGCATCGCGCAATTAATAAATATAAGGGCAACAGTCATGTCCACAAGCGAACTTACCAAAAAATCAAAACGAGTATAAAAATTGTTCATTCTTCTATTCCATTCACTGCCAAGATCACAGCGCAATTTGTCACCGGCACTAAGCTGTCAAGCTGTCGAGATGACGGCGTGCCAGAAACATATTTCTCTCACACTTATATACATACATAAGCATGTTTAACGCTTTCTTTTTCATACACTACCAGATTAAGAGAGCAACTTGAAAGAGGCGATCGCGCTAACCACAACAGTACATGTGAATATTAACGTTTTCAAACGAACAAGGTGGCAGTGTAATAAAATATATAAGGAAAGATAAGAAAGGTAACGATTTTGGTTAGGTGTTTAATCTCGTTCTGGTTCGCTCTCTTTGCTTTGCCCCAAAAGAAACACAGCGGAGAAAAAATATATATCAGCTGCTAATTTTTGTATGCAAAATGTTCATTGTACAATGTACAGGTAATAGATGTTCCGAAGCGGGATTGAACACACGCTTCCCGCACAGCAGGCCCACACACTACCCGCTTTACCACACCCGGCCGGTATGTACCTACTTAGGTACAAATACCTATCACTGAAAGTGGGTTAGCAATTTGGTTAGTTTAGCATATTTCGCTGGCTTACCCTTACCTCTATGCCACGACAGCAAAGTTGAAAAGATTAAAGATGGCATAATAAGTCAATTTTCGTTGAACCATCTGGTAACACCTCCAAAAGTCGGTATACGATTTGGAAAAAGATTTTGCCATTACATAAATGAGATTCATTCTCTTCAGTATTATTTTATTAATTCTAGATTTGTTTGAAATCAAACTACCTACGCCTTTCCATTCTCTGAATTATACGATTTGTACCCGGAACTTTGGAGTTGAAACATAACATCAGCTGATTTTGTCTAGATTGGAGTACATTTTATTATTTTTTATTGTATATTTTATAGCAATTCAAACCATGCTGCGCATGACAAAGAAACGTCTAACTCCGGGGGAGAAGCTAAAAATGGCAGAAGAAGAGGCGAATAAGCTTAAGGCTAAGTACGGTGAGTGGACAAAGACTAACCAATTTCAGCATCCACCTTAACCATCTCGCCTGTAGCAATGACCAAGGGGGTGTCTATCTTGGCCGAGGGGGCAGTCTTCAAGTCCCATCTCCTGGTACTGCGTACCTTTAACGATTTCTTTACCCATGGACTGATTCCAAACAGTATGTCCAAATTGCCGGTGCGCAAGGTGACGGCCAACGCTTTTGGCATTATCTACACCTGTATTACCCGTGACTTTTGCTGCTGTGCGCGTGAACAGTTGCTCGATGTGCTAATTGCCGCACAATTCTTGGGAGCTTTGGATGTGGTGAACAGCGTCTTTATGTGCCTCAACGATAAGGACAAATACAATGGAGTCGACGCCATTTCTTGTTTCCAGGAGGCGCGCTCAAAAGGTATTGAGCCGGTGGTGGATTTGATGGTGCCTCGAATGTGCAAGGTATTTTTGTTCCTGGTGACCACGCCTGAGTTTTTGGAACTCAACGTAGCGCAGCTTTGCATTTTATTGGCCTCCAACTATCTGGGAGTGCACACGGAGGTTGAGGTGTTCTATGCCGCCCTGATGTGGTTGACGACTGACTACGAAAAGCGCAAGAGTCAAATGAGGGAAGTATTTCGCAGAGTTCGATTTGAGCTGATGTCACGCGGCTTTCTGGTCTACTGGGCCAAGCGGCTGGATGAACTAGGTGACGAGGTGGCGCCCCAACTATATCCGATACTATATGGGGCCTTGATCTATCTGCAAAAAGTTCACATGAAAATCTTGCCTGCTCAAGAATGGGTCCCAACCCAGCGTCTCTGGATACAATATTCCGCAAGTCCGTATGCAGGTCGAATATATGACGATCGAATCGCTGAAGTGTCATTGGCACATTTTATCTCATATTTTGAGAGTGTACAAATACGCGGTAATTTTTTTGTAAAAACGATTTATAGTGAGTTTTGGCCCACAGCGGAGCCCATTAAGGCTAGATGTGCCCCAAAAGGATAAATTTTAATGTTAAAGTTTTCATGACTTTTGTGTTTTTGTACATTTGTTAAAACGCCAAATCAAAGTCCTGAGTTCGGACCTGCAACCTGGAAATATGAAATAAACAAATGTTACAAATTCCAAAAATCTTTTAAATCTAGCAAGCCCGAACCCAACATTATTTCATTTCAATTGCCAACAAATGACCACCAGGATCTAAGCAGAATATGCCAATTTTAATAATTTAATACCGAACCCAATAGCTGTAATTTGACATTTTTGGTTCAATAAAATTGGCTTAAAACGGGAATGCAAACCAGTTGGAAATAAGTACTGGTTCGGTTTAGTGGTTCACATAGTCGTGTTAAATGTTGTACTTAGAAAATACAATGAAGAAGCTTTACAGATTATTAAGAATATCGCACCCTAAACGAAAATCTATTAGCAACTTCATTAGAAGTAATTTAGACCAATACCTGGTATGTAAAGTGGTCGGCAGACAATTACAGCAGATGTACGGGTTTTCGAATAACCGAAACATCTTCTCAGTTAAGCGTGCACAGATTATGAAAACTCATCCTTAAGGTATAAGTCAATTTGTCAACGCTAAGGAGTAATTCAGTCAATTTTATGACGGCTAATGTGCTATATGCCCTTAACATGAAGAAAAGTTCAACTTGATTGGAGAAAAATTGTTCTTGAAGTAACAACATTGTACTCTATTACCTGTACAAACAAGTTTTAAAGGGATTTTTTTATGTTTGAAGCTTTATTGGGAAATATATTGTAACAAATTCATTTTTCAAAGTATGGTCCATCGCTAGCCAATACTTTTTCGCATCTTTCTGGCATCTTGAAAAAAGTTGCGTCTTTTGATGCGATCCGCGAATCGATTCAATTTTGGTGTTCTATAAAAGAGCGAGAGTGATGCTCCTCAAGGGCATGCGTCATCGATGCTAACAAATAGTAGTCGGAAGGGGCAGTGTTTGGGCTATACGGGACACTTCAGCGTTTCAAGGTATGTTTTGACAGGCTGTGCAACATGTGGCCGAGCATTGTCAGTTGCAAAATTATCTTGTCGTGCCTCTGCTCGTATTCTGGCCACTTCAATGCCCGGCTCATACGCATCAATTAGGTAGAAATGCCCTGTGATGGTTTAACCCGGTTGTAGCAGCTCATAGTACACCACGCGCAATTGGTCCCACCAAATAAGCCCCAGTGAATATTCGGTAAACTTCCAAAAACTTCCACCGTAAATTTCTTGCAGCATTCGATGGCCTTCAGCTGCATTTTTCTTCAAATGAAAGCAGAAAAGTAAATTCTTTCCCGCAAATTGTGTTTTGTTGGCACAAAAGTTGATATATTCGGATCACCCAAAAATTCTCTTGTTTACACTTAAGCGAACCGACACATACTGAATAAGAAACCCTAATAATGAGCTTTCAGAATGAAGTTGATTGTAACATTGTTTTGATTCGATTTAAAACTATTGACGCCATCTCATAATAATCCTGTAAAACTGTTTTGTACAGAAAATTCAATTGAGAAAACCGTTTTTTCAATGTTTTTGGTAACATATTTGGGTAAATATCAGAGAACTGAATTTTTTTAAAAACGCATATGTACGCATACGCATTAGAAATAGTAGGCTAGACGCATACGCACACTTCGCATCTGAAAAAAACTGAGTATGCGTAGTACGTAAACGCAAAAGTTGAAATACGCATACGTACGCTGAAAAGTACGCACTAAATACGTACTCAAACTGAGTAGTTGGCATTTTCAGAATGCTTCATTTTTACTTCATTTATGCTTACTTCGAAATTTCTATAGGAAATCTAAGTTACTTTGTTGAATTTTTATACTCTGTACCGAAGGTACATAGAGTATATTAAGTTTGTGCAAAAGTATGTAACAGGGAGAAGGAATCGTTTCCGACCCTATAAAGTATATATATTCTTGATCAGCATCAACAGCCGATTCGATATAGCCATGTCCGTCTGTCCGTCCGTCCGTATGAACGAAGAGATCTCAGAGATGGTAAGAGATAGAGGTTTGACATGTATGGGACATATATTTCTTATACTTGCAGGCAGATCAAGTTTATTTTCAATTTTTGCCACGCCCCCTCCCGCCCCCGCAATTTGGAAAAAACGTCATATCTCCTACAGTTTTGAAGATAGATCGTTCGTACTTTCTAGAGATACCTTGAAAACATTTATCGATTTGCTGAAGGAATGATAAAGATCGGATGAACGATACTCAAGTTGTGAACAAAAAAACGGTCAGTTAACACACCCCACCCACCCCACCCATCACCACAGCATTCTATTGAACGGCAATCTTAGTGAGTGAGAGAGAGAGAGAGAGAGAGAGAGTGAAACTAAGAGATGAGCGCTTATAACTCGTGAGCAAATGCGAACTGCGACGTTAAGGTTACAGAGTATGTTACAGTCGGGCTTGACCGACTTTCTTTCTTGTTTCATTTGGTTTTACTTAGCAATATACTTAGTTAGTTAGTTTATCTTGTTGTGAGTTAATTTTAGCCAACAAAATTTATTATTATTATTATTAGTTTTATATGGGCAACTTCCGCGTGACGAACGCTACTTTCGTACTCGTTTTCGGATTAAAATATAAAAATATTTCGAATGTACGGTATTTTGTTGTATGCTTCGACTCGAGTTTGAAGATGAGCAGTTCTCTGGTCTTATAATTTCACGGACACAAAAATCTATAATTTCGTTATGCTGATTTTCTGGCAATTGGTTAGCAGGTGAATATAGAAAAAAGGCCACTTTTATAAGAAGCAAAATGTCTTAACTCAAAAACAAGTGTAAGGGGTTCGGGTTCAGTTCTGGATCCATTTGCAGCCTTGAAAACAAATGTTGAGGAATAAACAAAATTGAATAAAATACTTCGCTCGCATTCCGTTTATTCTTTCATTTTGTTCATTTTAGATGAACTTTTCCCTAAGAGAAAATTGTCAGTGACTTCAGTAGATGAAAATGCCAACTCAATGCACTGGAATTGCGTATAGTTTACACATTGTCTGCCTGCTATACATACTGACTGTCTAGTTTTCCGTTTTCCTCCGACACTTCCCCCTTTGGCCCGGTCTGGCCTGGTCTGGTCTGGTCTAGTCATCTTCCTTGGTATCTTTGTTTTCCTTGGCTGAGCTTTCGGTAAGCCGCGTCTAAATATCCTTTTTCTCTTGTGCAATTTTTACAGCTCATTCCGAGCGACACTCCTTGAGGAGTTGTTTGCTCATTGTTTACAGCTTTGTCCTGTCATGTCTGGGAAGGATGAGGATGGGGCAAGAGTGGGACAGGGCAGAGTGGGGGGCTTAATGCAGACTGCAGTTGGTTGGAATACAAATCAAATTCCGTTTGGCTGCCATCTAATTACGCGAGTTCGACAGTTGCAGTTCTCGAGTGAATGCGGTTCATTAGGCAGGATTGGGGGCATCTATTTTCTTTTTTCGGGGTTTTCAACTGAGCACACATTTAAGGCCTCGCACCCAATTAAACGCAGCTGGAGCCGGACATGGTCTCTGGTCTCACTCGCTCTCACTCTCTCTCACTTTCTGTGTGATTTTTCAATGGAAACTATTTCCAACTTTTGCTTTTGCTTTGGCTTAAAATCAACAAACACTTCTAGCACTGCTGCCGCTGCCGCTGCCCCCTGCCCCCTACCCCATCCCTCCTGCTTCTCCTCCAGCTAACTGGGAAGTTGAAACGTGTTGCGGCATATATTAATTTTTATTTTCAGAGCGGCCGTCCACAAATTAACGTGGATGCTGTTGCTCTTGCTCGGGCTCTGGAGCTCTGGTTTTGTTTGTTTAGCAACTGAATGATGGATCACACTCGCACACACTCGCACACACACATTGGCCTGGCAAAAGAGTTTCGAAAATGACTTTCCAGGGATTTCGGTTGCATTTTTCTCTCAACTGAAAAATTATTTCGTTTTTGTTTGTGTTGCGTCTAACCCCCTTCCCCACCCAATCCACCCCATACCCCATACCCCTCCCTCCTCTCCATCCTCCGTCTCTCTGGAAACAGCCTTTGTGTTTAGCATGCCTGCTCATTATTTTCACACGCCGCTCCCCCCACCCCCCCGCCTGCTCCCTTGTTTATGTTTTAAGGTAATTTTCTGGCAACTGTTGCGCCTATTCGAACCTCTAACCCCGCCCCACAGAAAAGGTCAATGATACTTACAGTTTGAACAACTCCCACAACTAACCAAGTCCCCGGACATTAGGAGAAGGAGGCGGAGGCGGAGTAGTATACTGATGAAAAAGCCGAGGCAGCCAAAGTGTTCAAGTGTCTTTTGGAAATTGAGAAAGTAAGAAGCAAAAACGTTCGAGAGCTCAAGTATCCCTGGCTGCCCCCGCTCCCGCTTCCAAGTATTTTGTAAATGTGGTCAAGCTGCATGAAATTGAAATGGTCAGGCCATAAACTTGGCCATTTGTATTTTATCCGGTTATGAGTAGGAAACAACAGCAAAAAAAAAACCCACCAAGTCGAAGAAATGGTATAAAAAACTGCGTTGGCAAATTGCCGTAAAATATGAAATGTGAAATGTGCGAGGACCCAACTTGGGTCCTTGGGTTTCATTTTCCATCCCCCACCACACCCTATACATTATATATGAAAGAGGTGTGTGTGTGTGTGTGTACTTAAGTGGGAAACTGAAACACCATTCAAGTGCTCATTCAGCATAATGAATGACTCAGATAGTTGAGAGTAATACGTAGTAAGTGATCGGGCATCAACCATGAATATGAAATGAAGCTGAGTTAAAAATGAGCTATTGAACCGATTTGCAACTCTCGCACATTTTTGCTTATTTAATAGAAGGTTAATATAATAATTGAAATGTCTGCTAGGTAATCGTTTTTTGACAAAACAAAAATTAAACAATTAACAGAGCTGTTAAACGTCAGTATTTTTGGCTGATTAGCCTATTTCTGTGGTCCCATATTAGATAAAGCGAAATGTGTTTAAATGAAATTGATGTTCACACAAAAGTTGCATACGAAATTATCTTCAGTTTCTGTAATAGGTAGTCAGAACACCAAACTTACTTTATTTATGTACACAAAAAATAATTACGTTGTTAAATTCAGAATTTTTCTTTGGTTAATTCACCAATTTCCGTCTTTGATTTTCACCCAAAAGTTTATCCATTTTAAAACAATCCACAGTCCACAGCCAATACCGCTTATCCTAGGGAAAATTTGGAAAATTTGACCGCGAAGTGGGTGAAAATGCCAAAACAAAAATTTGTATGAGCAATGGGAATTTCTCAGAAGAAGAAAACTAACAGAGAGTACAAACACTAACAACAATATACTCTCGCTGCTTTGTCCTCTCTGTATTTTCTATGTAACTGTAACAGTCGCAAAAGAATAACAGTTCCGCTCTGAATTGTTATCACTTCTGCTCTTATACTCTCATGATCAACATGCGTGCTCTGCAAGTACCCCTCTAGTTCTGCTGGGCTGGTTCGTACATGGGTACTTTCCTAAGTAGCTCTATGGTAAACTAACGCGGAAGTACCGGAAAAATAAAAATGTTTATGACCTGTTTATTCTATAAACCTCCGCGCACCAGAGTACATGGGTACTTTCCTGAGTAACCCTATGGTCATCGAACGCCGAACCAGTGTACGAAAAAGAAAGAAAAGCAAAGCAAAAAAAACAAATGCAATGCTAGCACCGTTATTTTGTCTTCTAGCTTGCACGCGTTTTCTGCATTGCTGGAACATTCTTTGCTTTTGCCGTTTACGTCAGTTTGTGACAGCATTTGCAGTTGTGCGTAGCTACCTGAAGTCTAAAATGAAGTGAATGATTTACAAAAAAAGGTAGACAAGACAAATCACTTAATTCATATCATATCTGAATTTTATATTTCTAGATGCGATTACTTTGGGCGATGGAATTGGGCCACTTGTTGTAAGTCGATTCAGCTGCAGAAAAAGTGATTTGGTAAAATTATATGTTATATGAGCATTTCTGCAATGTCGAATGCTACATTCGTACGCATTCAAAGTGAAGAAAAACATTATTTTATTTGGAAAAAATGCGAAACTTATAGCTCTATAATCTAAAGTTGAATTTGAGCGTTCGTTTTCAAGATAATTACAAAAAACCAATTCACCATCGCATGCGACAAAAACGGAAGTCACTTTCAAGTCGAACAGTTCAAACACTGATTTCAGCGGAACCTGAAGGAACATTTTAATGCGACTAATTTTAAAATATTATGCATTGATGTATCTTAAAAATGTGATTTATTTGATTCAAAAATATTAAGTAGTTTATTATACCCTTGCAAAGGGTATTATAATTTTGCCCAGAAGTTTGCAACGCATAGAAATATTCATTTCCGACCCCATAAACTATATATATTCTTGATCAGGGCGACGAGCTGAGTCGATTGAGCTTTGTCCGTCCGTCTGTCTGTCTGTTTCTACGCAAACTAGTCTCAGTTTTAAGGCTATCGAGATGAAATTTTTGTACAGAGTCTTTTTTTTACTGCACGCTGCTAATATGTCGGCACAGAACGGATCGGATGACTATATCTTATAGCATCGGTCGGAAAATGGGTCTTTGTGAGAAAAACTATTTTGTTTTCAATGTTAGCGTCCTTAAATTCGGCCAATATTCGTATTATATGCCTTCAAACAGATTTGCAAACTGTGGTCAAAATCGGATGACTATATCTTATAGCTGCCATGGGACCGATCGGTCGGAAAATGGGTCTTTGTGGGAAAAAACTTTTTTGTTTTCAAGTAAATCATTCTTAAGGTCGGTAATTATTAATATTAAACACTTTCAAACTAATTTGAAAAAGTTGATCGACATCGGGTTGCCATAGGACCGATTGGTCGAAAATCAGTCATAGTAAACAATTTTTGTTGTTTTTTATGTTAGCGTCCTCAAACTCGTTGATGACTAATTTTATTTGCTTTCAAATAGTTTCGCAAAATTGGGTCGAAATCGGATGACTATATCTCAAGGCTGCCATAGGGCCGATCGGTCAGAAATTGAGTCTTAGTGAGAAAATCTTTTTATACTCTGTACCGAAGGTACATAGAGTAAGTTTGTGCAAAAGTATGTAACAGGGAGAAGGAATCGTTTCCGACCCTATAAAATATATATATTCTTGATCAGCATCAACAGCCGAGTCGATATAGCCATGTCCGTCTGTCCGTCTGTCTGTCTGTCCGTCCGTATGAACGAATAGATCTCAGTGATGTTAAGAGATAGAGGTTTGACATGAATGGGATATATTTCGTATACTTGCAGGCAGATCAAGTTTATGTTCAATTTATGCTACGCCCCCTCCCGCCCCCGAAATTTGGAAAAAACTTCATATCTCCTACAGTTTTGAAGATAGATCGTTTGTTCCTTCTAGAGGTACCTTGTAAACAAAATTATTTATCGATTTGCTGAAGAAATGATAAAGATCGGATGAACGATACTCAAGTTATGGGCAAAAAACGGCCACTTAACCCAACCCATCCCCCCACCAATAACCACAGCAACATACCCTAACCGTTCAACACAGGCAATCTTAGTGCGAGAGAGAAAGAGAGAAACTTAGCGAGCGCACCGCGTTGTGTGCGGGGTGTTAACTGGCCGTTTGACTCCTGAGCAAATGCGAGTGTAAGGGTGCAGAGTATGTTTTAGTCGGGCTTGACCGACTTTTTTTCTTGTTTGTTTTCAATCAGGGCTTAATACCGGAACCGGAACCGTTAACCGAAATAAACCGATTCAAATCACGTACCGGAATCGGAACCGGAACCCCTACAAATATTTTTTTGAGAACCGAAAACCGTTTACCGTTATTAATAGAACCGTTAGCACCGGAACGAAACCCAAACGTTGGTACCGGTACAGTTTCGGTTTTTGTACCTTTGCAGAGCGCATCGTAGTTTTGGTCAGGATGCCAAAATATTTGCTTCCGGACAAATGTCTTCAACATTTGCTCCAGTTGTGCGGCTGCAGATAGCGTCTTTCATCTGTACCAGATAGAGTGGGATACAGCTCGCGAAATTGTACGCATATTAAAACCAGCGGAGGTGGCCACAACTAAATTTTAAGACGTAAATCTAGTTTTGGGTGATTTTTATTTTTCATTTGGATACACTGCAAATCGGAAATATGAAAAAATTCGTCCTCTATAGCGAAAATGTTTGTTTAAAGAAAGCGAGGGAAACCACTTTTTGAAAACAATGCTTTTTTATGTGGCATATTTTTGGACCCTAGTTATCACGTAACGCTAAGTACTGAGCGAAAAAATGGTACTAGAATCAATCTTTTAATAAATATTTATGCACAAATTTCATCGGTTGCTGATCAATCACTGCTTAATGATGAAGGCAGTTCTAATACTAGTTCATCTAAAAGCGCCGACGAAGTTGAGGCACATTATTTGCAGGAAAAGAAACTTGGTGATACAAATACATCACTTGTGTCAACAAATAAGCTACTGGATTCCATTTAGACTTTTTTCATACTTAAAACATTCTTAACTAGTGGTAAAAATCATCCACAAAGTTCCCACAATTGTATGTGATATGAAAATTCTTGCTTTCTGTTTCAGCTACGCAAGTTAGCGTGGATCGGCTATTCTCTGGCTTTAAATTGAATTTTGACTCGTTTTATTACACAGGAATAAAATGGATTAGCTTTATCTCAGAATTTAATTTTTCCAATGTTTAAAATAAGTACTACTTATACCGGTACGTACCGGTATACCGAAATAAAAATCAGGGTACCGTATCGAAACCGAAAACCGAAAATAGTTGAAAACCAAAATAGAACCTTTAACCGAAACATCCATTTCGGTTCGTACCGGTACTGGTACCGGAACCGAAATTCTCTTGGTTTCTTGTGCATTCTTTTTTGACCATTTGTACCCTTAGAAAGATTTTGGATAGCAAAAGTAACAGAAATCTTATGGCACTTTTATGGAAAAAAAATGCTTTATTAATGTCCCAATTATTAAAAAATGCGCCAGCGCGGCCGTTCATCCGAATATTTCGAAATGGGCTATGAATAAATGTAAGATTGGATTACATTAGTTCAATTTTATTCGTTCACTATGAAAATATGATAAAACAACATACTTTTATAGACTTTGTCATTTTTGGCTGCGGTTGACATTTCTGTGGAAATGCCCAAATATTATAACGCAAACGAAAATATAAATAATAATAATATTTGTAATTTATTTGGCGACCTTTCTAATGTTTAATTAGTGTGAGTTGGCTGGCTCTAGGTCCGAAAAAGTTGCGTTTGTTCCCAACTGATCTAAGCAATGATTGTATGGAGAGGCAGTTGGCAATCATGCTTTCTTCAGCAAAAAGCCTATTGAAGAGTCGTTAGGGATAACGATGAAACAGTTCTGTATAGGCAACCAGCTCTTTTTGGTGGTACAATGCATAAGTTGTTTACAAGTTGTAAACAAACGCAACTTTTTCGGACCTAGAGCCAGCCAACTCACACTAAAAATAATAATATTTGAGAAATAAGACTGACTGTGAATAAAAAATGATTCGTTTTTATATTTAAGCAGCTTGTGTTTTTTAACTTTTTACATGGCTACCCATTTCACCACCCTTTACATGGGTACCCTATTCGATAGTTCGCGGTAAACGATGTGGTGTCACTAGTCCCCATGTCTCCCAGACATTTCATATAAATAAGGAAATGATGAAAAGCATTTGTAGAGGTTAGTCGGGTAAGTACTGGTGGTCTTCGAGTAAGTAGTAATTTCGCTACCTACGAACTAGTGCCCTAAACTAGAGGGTATCCTTCTATACCAGGAGCCGGCAAAACACACATGCTCATTTTGGCTTGCTTGTGTGTGTTAAGCCACGCGAGCCCAGTCGGACTTGTATGCATGCCAGAAGTACATATTTCATGCCTACTTCTCACGTCAGAAGGCATGAGAAACCTGAAAGTTCCCATTCGCATTTGTTAAGCAACGCCGTAAAACTCAGGGGTTGTTGTTGTAACCGTTAACCGTTTGGGTGACGTCACGCGGCAGACTTCGGGTTCTGCTTTTCTCTCTACAAACTCAGTACTTCAGATGTATCAACTTTGTATATCGTAGGTAGGAAGACGTGAGGCGTTGGCTGAGGAACCCCTGACTTTTGTATGAAATGTCACCCCATAATTAAATCAAATAGATTTGACTTTATTTGAAAATTTTTGTTTATATTTAAACCAACAACAATTTTTGTCTACTTCTATTAATATTATTGATGTTCGCCATGGTGCCTTTCATGTTGGCTTTCGTTGCTGATGCTGGCGAGGATAGTTAGCGATTTGTCCTTTAAATGTTTAGTTGTTTGTTGTTTTTAAATAAGTGACCTGTTTTAAGTAAAAAACCGTTTCACGATATGTGGACTCTTAGCTTTACGAATAGCTCAGAAAACAACGTGTGTGTTTGTCATGGTGAAAAATTTACTTATATCATGCCAAAAAAAATAATGTAGGGACTATTTTCGTGAAATTTCATGCCACCAAATGTACTTACATATTTTGGTAAACACATGCTGCAAAGTTCGACTGGGAGAGCGCGCTCATTTAGCACTTGTGTGTTTTTAAAAAGAGAGCAGTTTAAGCTCGTATACTGTGGGTGCGTCGACGTTGCTGCCGCAGAGCGCTGTTGAATACACTTTAGACTGGGACGAATGAAAAGAAGTTTCTCCCATACAAAGTTCTTTGGGTATTTTCGCACCCTTGAGCCGAATTTCCCCAATAGCGAAAATTATTTCGCATACGATCCTTACAAACCGAATTTTAAGTCAATCGGATGAAAAATAGTTTTTGCCATGCAGAATTTTCCGGAGCCTGAATTCCTTCCCCCATTTTGGTCGTCTTAACAAACCAATCCGATGTTTGAGCATTTTTGAGATCGTTAACCGAACTGGTTTCGCGAAAGATAAGGGTTCAGTTTATTAGTTGTTGGTGAATTTGTAATCGGTATTAGAAATAGCTCGACTCGTTATAGCAACAATTGCTTATAATGACATAGATCAGACAAACAAAATCAAACATCATCCATCAATATAAAGTTGATGGGCTTATGCTGAACGCTTTGATGGAACTTTTAGTCAATAATAGCATGCGGGAAAGTAATTGTTTTAATTTTAAAGAGAGCTTTAATTCCTTCAACAAATTCAGAATAATTAGTAATCATGATTGCACATCAAATTCGTTCACCACAAAAATCGAACTAGATCCATAGATTTTTTTTTCATTGATTAATATTTTGTTTTTCACAGCAAATTGAGTTAAAGGCTTA
>JBAMBO010003899.1:0-59172 GCA_037044535.1 Lordiphosa magnipectinata
CCATTATTAATATTAATAGCTTTCAAACAGATTTAAGACAATATGGTCAAAATCGGATGACTATAGCATATAGCTGCCATAGGAAGGATCTGTTGAAAAAGTAGTTCTAGTGAGAAACACTTTTTTGTTTTCAATGGTAGCGTCTTTATACCTTCCAGTTGTGAATATTATCAGTTTCCACACAATTTTGGAGAGTTCGGTCAAAATCGGATGAACACATCGTATAGCTGCCATATAACAAACTAGGAAGCAAATGCTCAAAGTAGTGGCGCCATCAAGCTACAAGGGTATATAAACTTCGGTCGAGCCGAAGCTAGCTTTCCTCTATTTTTTATCATAACAATAGCTTTGAATATTTCGTCACCTTGTCTGTTTTTTAAAAGTCTTCAGAATCCTTTGAATTTGAGCTCTCATTGACAACAGTTTCAAAGTTTTCCATAATTTCTTCAACAAGCCAATCTTTCAAACACTTTACAATTTAGTTGTTTTAATATGGTTCAATTTACATTTTGGACAAAATCAAAGTCTTTGTCTCGCTCGAAGTCAAGTTTTCAATTAAAGAAAATCGTTTTAAAACTCCTTTTTTAAGAGCATCTCTAAGTGGATCACAATATTTCAAATTATTCAAGCATTTAAGTTTATGTATTACAAGAAGTAAATTAGGCAGAAAAATCCTAAATAACAACGAGATTCGCCTCAAAAAGATCAATAGCCTTAGCGAAAATGTCAGTAACATTATTTCCTGATGGCATGAAAACTGTTCCATTTTCTTAACTTCATCTGCTGTTACTGTGGATCTGTTATCAGCATTCCAAATTGCCGTTGCTTTCGTTAAGGAAGAATTGTAGAGCCTGTTCAGCAACAGCTGAACTATCCAGAGCTATTAGCTTTAAATCGGACTCTTCTTAATACTGTACACTATAAATGCTTCGGTAACTGTTCCACATATATTGGTATTTCTAGGTCCGTATTAGCTATGAACTTTAGCTGATATAGTAGGAAGTATTTCATGCGTGTGTGAGGAGAATCGCACACGTTTATATGTGAGCACGAGAAAATGACGATGTAGATTGCTATCTATACCTATATAGTGGCCAGTTACACCAAAGTAGCTTTTGTTATTGCAACTCCAAATATTGGCTGTCGTACTAATAAAATGAATATTTTGAAAAATACCAGCGATATTTTTCTTATACAGCCGCGCTCGTATTTTCATTTTAGTAAACATTTCTCGATTTAACACCGGTTTTTAGTACAAAATTGGTCTAAAAATCGGAAATTTTTTCGAAAGTGAAAATGGTAGCACGGCTAATAGTCCGCCTTCCTCTTATCCAGCATGAATCGTATAGTTTTTGCACAGGGTATGTTTACCGGTCGTCTAGCGAAAGCCACAAACAGGTTCCAGATACTTTTCTTTTCTTTTTTTTTTTGGCC
Organism: Lordiphosa magnipectinata; assembly: GCA_037044535.1. Lineage (NCBI taxonomy): Eukaryota > Metazoa > Arthropoda > Insecta > Diptera > Drosophilidae > Lordiphosa > Lordiphosa magnipectinata. Next base: position 1,435 of record JBAMBO010003899.1, read on the forward strand.
GAGCGGCATAATGTAATCTCATCGAAAAAAATTAACTATTACATGGTAAATGAAAATTAAGACCTAGGTAAGGTAAAAGGTACTCGAATTTGAAAATACCGAGGTAAGGTACACTAAATATGTATCTAGGTATGTACCTAGGTATTTGTAACTAGGTACTTCCAAACACTGACTATATCTTATGCCTGCCGTAGGACCGATATTTCGGAAAAATGGTGAGAAATTAGTACTTTTTTGTTTTAAACGTTTTTAAACTCGGTGATTGTTAATATTATATGCTTTCAAACAGATTTGCCAAATCGGAATCGGTTGATGATAGGTCGAAAAATGGGATTTAGTATGAAAAACTTTTGATTTTAATGTAAGCGTACTTAAACTGATATTTCTGATATTTCAAAATCAGCATTTGCAAGGGTATAAACCGATTTTTACCAAAATCGGAAAGCTACAAGTCTTAATATAAACCGAGTTTCAAGTAAATCGCAAAAAAAAAAGGTGGGCATAAGTTGATGTCGGAAATGATGTATGTAAATGTTAAAATATTAACATTATGTATGCGGCAGCGTGACTAAAGTTGTTTTCGTTATTTATAGCTCCGCTATTTATTACCAGATCCTTAAAAAAATGTCTGAGATTATAGATATTGCGAATATGCGTCTCCAGAATTGGTTGACAAAGTCTTGAAGTGTGAACAAAATGAAATTAGCAATTCTTAAAATTTTTAAACGGCCATAATTATTAGAACATTTTGGTGAAACTTTTCCAAAGTTTGCTATATCAATATCAACCCAAAAATATAATAGCACGTGAAACCAAAGCCCGTAACGATGGCGATTCGGAACACTCGAATATACTAAAATCTTAAAAAATCAAAAGGGATTTCGTTTCATAGGCTTTTGGGTGCTCTGATTAAATTTCTGGCAATATTTTTTCGATCGAAGGTTAAAATATAACAAAAAATCAATAATCTGATTCCATTTCAGGAGGTTGTGAAATTGAAAAACCAAACCAACCACCAATTCACTTGTAAAAATTTGGCCCTAAGGTGCTGATTTGGCAGGTCATTTGCACCTGTGGCCTTAAAACAAGTGCTTTTGTTCTTTTCTTTACATGAACGAGTGCTTGAAAAAACGCCTAATACCATTTTAAAAGAAATATAATGTGTATAGTAATGTGTGAAAAATGCATTAATTTTGCTCATAAAGAAGAAACCCCACCAAATTGTCCAGAGTTACGAATCATTGAGCGATATTTGGGCTATTGTTAAAAGAAATTTAAGGTAGGACGGTAGAGTTGCCGAAACCATGAATGAGATGGAAAAAAAACTGCATAATGGCAAGTCGGATAGTCACCAAAGCAGTTGTGCAAAGTCTAATAAAGGGGATAAAACAAAAAATTTGCGCAAAAAATAAGGGCTTGTCTTTTTTCCAAAATATTTTGTTTATTATTTAGGTTAATCAGGTCTGTTCACATTTCCGAGTGAATTTAAAAAGTAAAACGATTCTAGTTCCGAAATGTTTACATTATGATGTGAAATAGAATTCGATTTTCTTTTCGAACGAATGTTCGAATAGTTTTTGAATTAGAATTCAGCTGAATGCTAACCTTAACAATTTCGCGTGCGTTGATACAGAATTGCGAACAGCTCGTTTTCATTTGGATCGTTTTTGCTTTCGTCTACATGCAATACAACTTTGAAAAAATTAAATTTAAATCAAATTGTATGGTCGATATATCTATGGATACTTTAAAATCTGAACAATATTTGATTCATAAAAACAAAAGTATTTAATAGATGAAAAGTTCAACCGATGACATGAAAATTGTAAATTACTTTTCATTTCACTGACTCAAAGGCAAAACTTTTGAAACCGACTAACTTGATCGTTTTTCGGAAACGGGAACTTCTAACAATTCCGATTCCGCAAGATCAGATTGAAATCGAAAACGGGAACAGACCAGTTTGATTCTATATTTATGTTTATCTTTCAATTACAAATGAAACGAAGGGTGCAGTTTCATTTCGGTACATTCCTTAAACCTTCTAGACTTAGTTCTGAAGAATTGTTAAAGATCGGATGATTGATTGTAAAGTTATGAGCAAATGAAAGTTTGCAGCGGCAGCGAATCACCCAAGTTCATACTGAGCAAACCATTTCGCAGTTACAGAGTATTTTACAGCCGGTCTTGACCGACTTTCGCACTTGCTTTCTAATTGCTTTCGGTCATCCAGAAGCGTTCTTACGTTCCAGAATCCAATCGTAGTCCTTTTTCGATAGTAGAGCCCAGGCCTTTCCGGATTTTGTGGCCCACCTCGGTTCTTTACGTCACATTCTCACAATTAGTTCGCCTTAGCTACCCAAATATAAGGGATCTCTTATTATCTGATACCTCAAACTTACGGATTTTTAAAATTTTCTTTTTTCAGCTCTCCATAAACTTTTTAAGGCTTTTCGTTTCTTCCTGGGTCCCTATCTGGTGGACATTATTTCCGCCTTGGCACGTCTTTCGGTGCAACTGGACAATCCCAAATTGGAACAGGATAAACGTGCTCAATCTGTGAAATTGCTCTTGCTGGATGTTTGGTCCGTTATTGCCGAGGGGGTGGAGGTGCGCATTTTGATACCCAGCTGTGCCAAGAGCTATGCGAGCTTACTGGAGTCGCAGTCATTCAAGGAAATTGGACATCTTATGCATCATTTGCTGCTGCCGTGCCTAAAATTCAACACCTTTGCTCAGCTGCAAGCCGTACATGACTCGCTGGGAGAATTGTTCCTGCAGGCTCTGGAATTCCGTCTTCAAGTGCGTGGGCAAGGTCTGGAAAGGACATGCCTAACACAGATTGAGAGCTCTATAGGCGAAGCCTTTGTCAACTGGATATTAAAATTATCCGAGAGCAGTTTCCGTCCCCTATATGCCAAGCTACGCAAATGGGAGCTAGAGAAGAATGAGCGTGAGACGCGTTTAACTTACTTTTTGCTCATCCAACGCATGTCTGAAGCTCTCAAATCGTTATTTGTGCTCTTTGCCAGTGAATTTGTGGAAGATTCCTCAAAGTTACTCCATGAATTCAATTCCCTGAGGCCAGAATTTGAGCCCGGAGATGTGGCGGATGATGTGGAGCTACTAACTGCCCTTCTGCTAACTCTGCAACAAGTTTTCGTTCACTGTAGCGGCGACTTTATCAATGCCCATCGTTTCAATGCCTTAATGCAACCGCTTGTCGATCAACTGGAGAATGATTTGGTACTGCAAAGTGATCCTTCGCTTCAGCTGGCTCTTAGCAATTCAATAGCCCAACTGGCCGTGGCTACTAACGATGTTATGTGGAAGCAACTGAATAGCCAAGTTTTGCTAAAAACCCGCACTCAGACGCCGGAAGTGCGGATAGTTAGCTTCAACACTTGTGTGGCCATTGCCCGAAAGTTGGGAGAGAGCTTTGCACCTTTGCTCCCCGAAACGGTTCCATTTATAGCCGAACTTCTGGAGGATGAACACGAACGTGTGGAGAAGAATGCGCGAAGTGCTGTCCAGGAATTGGAAGCTATTCTGGGTGAATCTGTACAGAAATATTTGTAGATTTTGTAAACAGTTTAACTTCATTTTCATCCATTTCAATATTTACAATTTCTTAAAAAGGAACTAGTTCAATTTGAAAATTTATTCCTTTGTTAAATTGTACAAAAAAAAGGCAAAAAGTCTACAATTATTTCAAACAAAAGTGTTTCAAACTCAGTCATCGATAAGATCAACATTTTTATCGAATCGGTAACATTATTTTGAAACCCTTTTGGAACTAGTTCCAACGACCGTGACTTTTAGTAAACTGCTGAATTAGGTGATCGATTCTAGATCCTCTATTAATATTTCTTCATTATCAAAATGTACAAGAGCTAAGAATAAATCACAAAAATTGTGTTCTATTTGCTTTTAAATTTCTTTTACTTTAATTTTAGTATCATATGCATATATGTAATTAATAAATACATAATAAATATTAAGAAGTTTATTTGGTTGGAAAGGGTTTTTTAAAGAGAAAAGGTAAACACATTGAAAATAAGTTTGGTGAGTTTATTTTGTAGCTCTGATTACGTACTCGATTTGAACATTATTATTTCAGTTGACATTCAATTTTGAAAAAATAACCGCCAAATTACCAACACGACTATTTCGAGTATTTTGTAGCTTGCTGCCGGCGGTCAGACTGGCTTCAAAGTAGTGAGAAGGGTCACACTAATCACACCCTGAGCTTTGTTGTTGTTGCTGGGCGTATAAATGTGCACTTAAATATTGAAAAAGTAGCTAAGAGTTGCGTTGTACGGCCGTAACGCAAGCGAAAACCCCTGAGCAACGGTTGGCCGGTAGTTAATTAAAGCGTGGCCAGCTCGCTCTAGCTACTGCTTTGTTGTTGTTGCTGGGCGCGGCGCCCACTGAAAAGACAAAGCAAAAAAAGGGGTAACATCGATAATTTCTGCCCGGAGTCCTTAGTCAGACCATTAACAATGGCCGAGAGACCGAAAAATTTGTTTGCAAGTGAGTAATTAAGGAGATCTGCCCACATACACCAACACACATTCATGCAAAAACAGAAAATCCCACCTACACACACACACTCACACACACACACACAGATGCAGAGCACTGACGCATGAGAATGGAGCTGAAATAGTGCAACAAAACACACAAACGATAAGCCCTTTCTACATATTTACCATCTACTTTTATCATAAAATTTCAGCTGGACCCAGTCGCTCTCGCATTCCACCAGATGAGCTCAATTTGAACAACCTCAGCATTCGCCCTCATCCGCCCTCGTCCACATCGTCAACCTCATCGGGTTCTACCTCGTCGGGCTCAAGTTCCTCATCGCAACACAACAATGTGGCGCTGCGTTTTGGCGCTCCGCAGCCCACATTGGTGCCGCCCCAGCTGGCGCCTCCTTTAGTTACAGCACCAGCAGCAGCTCCATCAACCGCCACAGATCGGCATCGGGAGCGCATACGGCAGCAGGCTTGCGGTAAGCTGCAATTTGGCGAAGGTCCCGCCAATGCTCATCAATTCACATCAGATGATCTCGAGGATTTGGGCGAAATTGGTCGCGGTGCCTTCGGCGCGGTCAACAAAATGATCTTCAAGAAATTGGACAAAGTTATGGCCGTGAAGCGTATACGTTCCACAGTGGATGAGCGGGAGCAAAAGCAACTTCTCATGGATCTGGAGGTTGTGATGAAGTCCAATGAATGCATCTACATTGTCCAGTTCTATGGAGCTCTGTTTAAAGAGGGCGACTGCTGGATTTGCATGGAGCTGATGGACACTTCGCTGGACAAGTTCTACAAGTACATCTACGAGAAGAAGCAACGGTATATACCCGAGTCCATTCTGGCCAAGATCACGGTGGCCACGGTCAATGCATTGAACTATCTAAAGGAGGAGCTCAAGATCATTCATCGCGATGTGAAGCCCAGCAACATTCTGTTGCACCGACGCGGCGACATTAAACTTTGCGATTTCGGTATCTCCGGTCAGCTGGTGGACTCCATTGCTAAGACCAAGGATGCGGGTTGCAGGCCCTACATGGCTGTAAGCTAAACTAATATTAAACTAGTTTATTTCAATTGACTTCATATTGACTTTTACACAGCCGGAACGTATTGATCCCGAGCGCGCCAAGGGCTACGATGTGCGTAGCGACGTTTGGTCTCTGGGCATAACTCTAATGGAGGTGGCCACTGGTACGTTTCCGTATCGAAAGTGGGATTCCGTGTTTGAGCAACTGTGCCAGGTGAGTTTGTCACAAAATGGTTTTGGGTCAGATTTGGACATCAATTTAATGTCATTTTTCGTTAAGGTTGTGCAAGGTGAACCGCCTCGTCTGCTCACCTCCTACAATGGCATGGAATTCTCCAAGGAATTTGTAGACTTTGTCAACACTTGGTGAGTATGAAATGTTGAAAATGTATTTAGTTTAGACAAGGTGGGTTGGTTTCTTACCATCTAATCTTGAAGATCCCTTTTTTTTAAGGCATTAACCAACACTTTCATAAGCTTCGCAATTCCGCATTCTTCTCTTTGAGGGATTCGATAAGCATAGTTAGCTAGGCGCGGCGGGAGGTAAATAGGAGTATAGAGGCGAGTTACTCTAGGTGGCACTTTTAAATTAATACGACTTATGAGAGTAATGTACATAATCTCACTTTTGGATTTAAGTGAAGGGGGAGGTCTATTAGGAGTAATCTCTATTCATAACCAGTCAACCAGCGGAGTCCGCAAGGTGCTTCATTAGGACACCCTGTACGGTGCGCAGAGACTCCTAGGGAGGCTCCGAAAAGTGTTCCAAAGGAGCATCTCCACCGAAGAAAAGAGCCTTTTCAATATATATGAAAAAAGTGTGCCTAAAGGTCTCCTTAAATAAGTGATTTCGGAGTCCCAGAATGCTCACTCAGATAACCTTAAAGTTGAAATAAATGAAATAAAAAAAATTTGTTTGTTTGTTTAAGTATTACATATCTAATTTTTTCGGTAGGTACACTTACATTTTGAGCCAAATCTCGAGTTATAAACTTTAGATAGAGTTAGAGAGAGAATGAATCGAAAGGTTATTAAATTTCCAATAATCGCGCAATACATTGTTTTTGAATCGGTGAAGTATTTGGAATACAATCAGCAAAACTATTAATAAAAAAAATTTTTTCATATAAAAACGCTCGAATTTTCTTTTTTTAGCATCTAGAAAAAAATTAAAAAAATAGAACAAAATTATTTTTGTTTTTTCTTCTTAAGAATTTCACTTTTTCGAAGAATATAAGGTATTAATAAAGAAAATCTATGGATAAACACCGATTTGATATTCGATGATCGCAATACATCATAGCTTGGAAGAATATCGGCGTTTTGAACCAGCCAATTGGTAAAATCTCGCCATTTTTTCAGATTTCAATACGGTCCAGCTTACTTCAGGTTTTGTTATATAAAACTGTATCAAAAAATAGTTTTCCAAAGCCAACAAATTCTTTGTGGCGATATCTTCGTTGAGCCAAACTAAAAAAAGCTTTTGTTTTGATGCTGACATTGCGCATAAAAAGTCCAACAAATGCAAGGGTACCACATATTAGCAGGTGATCTTGAAAATTTTCAAACAACAAGGACTCACACTTGAATATTTGTGGACATTTTGGTTTTCCTCCTCGAAAGACAGGTGTAGGCTACTAAGTTCAGATTGTTAATACGCGTTACTTTCACGACGTCTTACAAGTAATACTTATATGGACGGGTCACTTACATTGATTTTTTGCTTAATACATACCTTTATATTAATATATAACCAAGCTTTTTTGTAACACAATGATAATTTTATATGTATTTCACAGCTAAATTAACAAAAACTGCAAAAATGCGGGAATTAATTGAAAAGCACTTGCCGAAACATATGTTGTATTTGATAGCTCACAGCTGTTCAGATATACATATATCGGAATGCTTTGAGATAAACTTTTATAAGCTAATCAAAGTATCGGTAGTCGATAAATAAACAAAAATGAACACTTTTTCAAACTTGAAAAATTGAATTTCGACGCGCTAGAATGGCCGTTTCGCCCACTGTGTAATGGTCCGAAGAGGAGTCCTTACGGTTTCTCAAAATGCTCCTAATTTTATTTATAACTAATAAATATTATATTTTTTTACGATTTTTGTTAATATTGAACAAAATATTAAGAAAAATGGTTTTACATAATATTAAGAACCAAAAAAAATTGGAGAAATACAGGCATGTTCTCAAATCCGCTTCCACTGTAACTTTTCGAAAGTGAAAGTGATTCATGTTCTCGCAACAGCAAAACGAAAAAGTTCTTCGTTTTGAAAAGTAAAGCTTGGTGGTCGGTGGAATGAAATGTAATGGCCATATTACGCACTCTTACAGTTGCTAGATGTACATAAAGTGAATTTACCTTAATTCTCTGATCCATTTAGAAATTGTTAGTGAAATTTGATTTGCATTTAAGTCTTTAATTGATTTTCAAGGATTTTTGTTTTTTAATGTGTCTAAAATTTGGCATTGCCCAGCCCAACCGTAAAGCGAAACCTGAAAGTTAGCCTCTCTCATCTTTGACTGTTCAATTTTCGATCGTTTCGCTTGGAATTCTGGATTCTCTCTTATGTATTTAGTGCAGAGATGGGCGCGTCTCGACGTTCCAATGCACACGAGGCAGCGTGTGCATAGGACCCCTGCCGCGGCCGACTGCACAAAATCACACGTACGCTATAAGCATTGAAAGCTATTTATAGAACACGAATGCGGCGCACGCAAATTGTGCTTGTATGCGTGGGAAAAGTGTGACGATATGTGTGCGTGCCCATCTCTGATCTAGTGCCAATCTCGTTTGGATCACTGGTTTTCAAAAAGTAAAAAGAGAGCAATTTCATTTGGAATTGAGAACAAAAAAACGAAACCGAATAAAATCTTATATTTCGCCTTTTTGGAATGACATTCATTTGAGGATAGGAACCACGTTGCGCTCGCTCGATTAAACTCTTTGTCAGAGCCAATAAATTTTCTGTTAAATGCGCCTAAAAAATACCAATGTTAGTCAAAAGTATTTTTTATGCATTACGGTTTACCTCTTAATGCATTCGTAACTGCCATAATGTCAACAGCTTTTGTTTCGGTGACCCTATCCAGGAATATTGGGAAGCGACTTACAGTGGCGCCCTTAGAACAAATGAGGTTGCAAAAATAAAAATTTTCATGTGCTCTTACAATATTTTGAATAAACTCATCTTATAGGAAATTTTTCAAAGATTTCAAATTTGCTACCTTTAATAAAATCAGATTTTTAGTTCAGAAGATATAATCCGTCAAAGTTGAGCGACTTTCAGTTTTAAAAACAACACACAATATTTAGGCAATTTGGTCCAGTTTCAGGTAAAATATCAAGAAAACTAGGTAACGAATCGTTATTTTTATACCCTTGCAAAGGGTATTATAATTTTGCCCAGAAGTTTGCAACGCATTCGTTTCCGACCCCATAAACTATATATATTCTTGATCAGGGCGACGAGCTGAGTTGATTGAGCCTTGTCCGTCCGCCTGTCTGTCTGTTTCTACGCAAACTAGTCTCTCAGTTTTAAAGCAATCGAGCTGAAATTTGGCACAGAGTCTTCTTTTTACTGCACGCTGCTAAAATGTCGGAACCAACCGCATCGGATAACTATATTTTATAGCTGCCATAGAAACCATCGGTTGAAAAATGCAGTGTTTAAATTGCTTCTGTCAAAAGTTACAAAATTTTTGCTTTTCACAGCTTCGACTTTTTTAAACTTATCAATATCAACTCTTGCTTCTGCTTCTGCTTTTGATGAAAACCGAAGTCGCAGCCAAATGAAAGGCCAAAAACCAATATTGAGAAAAGTAAAAGCCGCAGCAGCAGACAGCTTTATGATTTTGAGTTTGGTTTTGCTAATGATTTTGTTCAGTGCCGTAAGTCGAAGCAGCAGAATGTGTGTTGATGGCAGCGCTGTCCCCACGATATTTTCCTGGAATATACCAGCCACCAAAAATTTAACGCAACGCAACAACATTTGTCTTTTTAGCGCGCTGTTGTTGTTACTTTCAACCGAGCCGAGCCGACTGACGGTAAATGTTTCATTTTGTGTGCTGAGAGAAATAACGTGCCGGACCAAAGCCAAAATGCAAAAGCAGAAAAGAGATGGAAGTTACTTCTGTCGCGCTTGCACTACCGTCGACTTCCGAAAGCGAACTGCTTCTGCAGCTTCGACTTACGCCACAGAACAAAAGTAAAATCAAAATGAAAATCAGAAATGATAAAGCGACGACGACAGCTGCTGTTGGCTTTTTCTTAAAAATCATTTTTGCTTTTGATTTTGATGCGGGCTATGGTTTTGTCAAATGCAGAAGCAGCAGCAAAGCAGACGAAATTAAACTTATTGCAGTTTTTTAAACACTGGAAAAATGGGTTTTAGTGAGAAAAACTTTGTTTTCAATGTTAGCGTCCTTAAACTCAGCAATTATTGATATAATATGCTTTCAAATAGATTTGCAAATTTTGGTTAAGATTGGATGACTATATCTTATAGCTGTCATAGGAACCATCGGTCGGAAAATGAGTCTTAGTGAAAACAACTTTTTGTTTTGAAGTAAATCGTTCTTAATGTCTGTGATTATTAATATTAATCGCTTTCAAACTAGATATGTGAGATATGTGGGTGAGTCTAAAAGTGGGACTCCATATCGCGGTTTATTGGTTGTCGAGTACCATCTCTTAGAGACATGCAATAGTCCATTAGACCATCACAAAAATCTAACGTGCGCTATTAAAGATATTTAAGAATTATGGTTTAACTCCGTCTGGAGGTACCTTAACCAATTGTATGATTGAAGTGAACTTTTTATATTGCGTTCCCAATGACCCTGTCCATATTTGCTGAATTTTCCAGATTTTTATCTTAAGCTCTTAAAATCTAAGATAAAATTATTATCGCTGTGTGTTGCAAGTACAAAACTACCCATAAAACGCAAACCGAGGTTGAGAGTCCTTAACGATGCACGGGACAAGGTATACTTAACTAGGTAGCCGCACTCGGTCTCTCACAACTTCTTATAAAAATACAAAAGAGAGCGAGAGATGCGTCGCTCGCGACTGTTGTTCACAGACTGACATCTAAGAAGTAAGCAAAGAGAGCGAGTGCGGTTACCTAGTTAAGTATGCCTTGGCACGGGACGTCATAAAATGAGAGAGAGAGAGAATCTTAGAGATAAGCGTATAACGCGTATAACATTATATAACGCATAGAACGCGTAAAACAGAGTATAACGCGTATAACACGTATAACGATCGAGCAAATGCAATTGACGGCATTAAATGGTACAGAGTATCTTATAGTTGGGCTTGACCGACTTTCTCACTGGTTTTGTCTTCGACTTGTGCTGGTAAACGCGCTCAATAATTCAACATTTCAACAACAATTACTCAATAATCCCACTTTACAAACACAATTATTCAAGTAATTGTAAAAGTAATCACATTTTGTCATATTTACTGAATAATCATAATTCGTAATAAAATTACGATTATTAAAAAATTGAAATCAGGAATTGTTTTTTCATTTTTTAATCTGATGATAGGCAGCGCTCGTAGCTGAGAGAGAGAGACCTCATGAGTCAAGACCAGAGCTCGCAAATAACAGTCGACCGTTTTTTGTTGTCCAAAAATAACAGGTTTTTATGGAACCTTTGAGCTAAGAGTCAGAGATGAACCGTTCACACCGTCTCTTGAATAAATCGGTCTTTGCTCAACGAACAACCAATTTCTTTGTTTCCCTTTTGCTCTGCTCATTCGCTAAACGCTTTGTCGCTAGCGAAGAAAATATACTTTTAAGGAGGTGATTCAGTAGCCCTTAAACTGCTTAGAAAAGTAACTTCTATGTGTCATTTATGAGGTTTATCATATGCTTCATTGGGAGGGTGAAAGCACTTATATCTGTGTCAGAAAAGAGTCCGATTAGACTCAGAAAACTTCCTCATTAAGTGCGGCCACTTTCATAGAAAAAAACGCTCATTCTAGACTCTTTTTTGTGCACATTATGACGGTGAATGCTGATAAAAAAAAGTGTCAGAAAACGCACATATTACTTGCTGGGAGGCGTCTGTTTGGGCTTGTGAATCACACAAGCCACACTTGCCTTTCTCAATTAATTGCGTCCAAATAGTTATTGTTTTTGTCGCGAAAAATTGGAAAATTCAAGAATTAAAGACCGTTCACGCCCATCCGCTAGCTAGGCGACGCGCGCTTTGTACATAAGGCAGGTACAGAGAGGACCTAGAAGAAAAAAAATACCGTTTACGCTGAGCCTTTTACTTTTTTCTTATGTGCTGACTCCTCATGTGCGAGCGCCCAGTCGGATCGCTCTCTATAAGTTGTTATTGAATGAGCATAACTAGAATAGCTCAACCGAAAATAGTCAACTGAAAACAAAAACGAAGAGAAACGAAGTGTTCTGCTCAGAGAGAGAACAAGCGTGCATGGTTTTTTTGGTTATGTTAGTGCGCAGACCGCAAAGAGAAAAAAAGTCAACTGTTATTTGCGAGCTCTGGTCAAGACTGAACAAGAGAGCGACTTAATAGAAAAAACAAAAATTCCCTCAGCATTGGCTATTGACTGCAATTCGGGTACATGAGCTCGGATCCAAAAAAGATTTGCTAAATCCGCCAAAATGCAGAAATGAAAGAAAACAAAGTGAAATGACCTAATCTCAATTCATTGTACTTATAATCTTTGGATTCACTCTGCCGTTTACATGCATTTGCATGCCTTAATACTAAGGCTGTAAACCGGTGCGGAATCGAACCCTTATGGTTCTTATGATACCCGAAACGAACTGCGTTTTAAACAATAAACTGAAATGGTTCACAAACACTTAAAAAAAACTGTTTCGATCTAGTAGATTCTCAAAACTTTCAGCAACAAAAATTAACAATTACAATAAAATTACTTGATTATCCATCTATTTACTCTATTTATGTATAAAGGACTTACATTTTTATTTCTCCTCTTCTGCTCCTTTCACAGTCTCATTAAAAAGGAGAGCGATCGTCCCAAATACAGCCGTCTGCTGGAGATGCCCTTTATACGTCGCGGCGAGAACAGTCATACCGATGTGGCTGTCTATGTGGCCGATGTCCTAGAGTCCATGGAAAGCGATGGAATCACACAGTTCACGGCCAATCAGCCGGCAGAGAGTTAATTACCGAAAGCCAGTCATAAAAATGAACTACAAAAAGCAAACTAAACAAAACAAAAAAAAAAACTTAAATTGTTGTCTACTTTGTAGCATTCGTAGTAAACGTAGCTTGTATTTTGTTAAAGAAAAATAAGAAGCAAGGAAAAAGTGTAAGAAAATCAATTTTGTATTGTCAAGTTTAGACAAATCGCCATTCAGATTTGTTCAAATTGTTTGCACAGGAAACTTTTATGTTTAAAAACAGGATAATAAACCAATTTATTATTGTTGATCAGAGCAAAGGCAGCCGCAGCATTTTACAATGAGAAACCTAAGCAATATTTGTAACAATTTTTTGTAGAGAAAAAAAAAACCAACCAACCAACAATGTTAACTACAAAACCAACACCAACAAAATAATACAAAAAAAAAAACAAAATCAATTATATATTTTGCAATGACCACAATTTTGTAATCCTATTATATTTTTGTTTATTTTGCATGAAAAGTAAAAAATGATTGTGAAAAGCTTTAAATTAAAGCCAAGCGGCTGAGTTTTTTAAATTGTAGTAGAAAATATTGCAAATAAATGCAAAAATTAATCCCCATAAAATAACATAACACACACACAAACACACACGTTTTTATGCGTAGTATTTAGTTTTAAGCAAAAAAAAACATTTAGTAAAAAAGTTGCAAACAAAAAAACAACAAAACAAAATAAATGTATTGTGCCTAAGTATAAAAATGAGAAGAGAAATTAAAAAAAAAAAACAAAAAAAAAAATCAAATCAAAAATTATTAAATTATAAATATGCAGTTCGCTTGTCTTAGGCTAACACTACCAAACCCCATACTCCCATCCAGTTAAACTAACGCACCCGTCTCAAACGATGAAAGCCAAGGAAAGAGAGTTTTGGTTTTTTTTTTTAAATTAATATTATTATGCAAGCGCCAATGTGAAAGCAAAAAGTTTATTTTGTATACATATACAAATATACAAGCCAACAACCAAGAGCAACAACCTGCAGCATTTCTTTAAAGTTTTATTTGCAAAAATAAGCCAGGTGCTTATTGAAATGCCGAAATAAATTATACAAAATATATATATATATATATAATTGACTTTAAATAAGTCATTAAAGTGGAAATAAATCAAAAGTCAAAAGTTTGGTCTGCCGAAATATTAGAATGCCCTTGCACAAGTAACACTGTGACACATTATTGAACTCAAAAAAGTTGATCGCGTCGAGACCAAAAAATTCTGAAAGGATCTGATGGTAGTATAAAAACCCTGACTTGGTTTGGTCTGATTAGCTGCCGTTTTCTTTTTATTGCACTTTGAACTTTTCAGCTTCAGAGTAGGACGAACGATTCCATATCTCGTAAACTATTTTGAATTTTGCTTTTAAATCTTTAACAAAGTTTTTGCTCTTGGCTTGGCCTACAAAACAAATCAAAAATTTATATCTTCATACTCAAAATTACAAAAATTGTCCAAAAAAAGCCAAGTTTTGAGCACATTTCTACAGTTTTTCAACTTCATCTTTAAACCCGTTCAAAATTTGGACAAGTAATACATCACAAAGTTGTAGCTTAGACCAAAATAAACAAAACGTTAGAACGAATCAACTTCATTTAGTTACTCTTTCATATTGTTATAGCCCCACAAGCACCTACAACTGTCATAAAAACTCGAAAAAACGAAAACTTTCGGTAAAAAAGTAAAAAAAATTAAATATTTTTAATTACAGATTTTAAGTTATGATTTTTTACTATTTTATGGATTTAAAACAAAACAATCGAAATTTTAGACTGTGTCAGACAATTGCCATTTTTTGAGTTTTGGTTCCAATTCTACATGCTTAAGGGCCCGTAACTATACGAAGGACCAATCGAATGAAGTTGGTATGTTCCAACCGTTTGTTTATTTAAGTTCAAGCTCCGTTTTTGTTCTGCATTGCTTAATTAAAATTAGTTACAGTTTTCAAGACAAAGTTGAAAAACAGTACAAAATGAGGGGAAAACATGATGATTTTGACAAATTTTTGTAATTTTGAGTATAAAGCTGTGATTTTTTTGACTTGCTACCTAAGAATGTTTTGTAAGCCAAGCCAAAAGCAACAACTTCCTCTAAGACGTCAAAGCAAAATTCCAAAAAGTTTTCGAGATATGGAGCTGCGAATCCCAATCAGAAGCTGAAAACTAACCAGGCCCAACCCAGCGAAGGTTTTTGTACTAGCATCATACTAGTGTTGCACAGTGTAATCAATGCCAAAAAGTGTGGGACTCAGAGTGTCTCGACCACTCAAGCCCATTAGAGAAGCCTTTTATTTATAATTTAACAAAAACTTCATTTTGTTTTTGTTATTTTTTATAATAAATAATAATTCACCAGGCTTTAAGAATCTTAAATGTAGTTTCCCAGAGGATTCTTTAAGCGTTTTTAGAAGAATTTCGTCAAACTGGCTTAAAATTGGGTTCTTAAATCTTCTTAAATACTGATGAAACAAATTATTAAAAATTGGAATGCAATAACTTTTCTTGTTTCTTGTCCATTTATATTTACAAAATTTCAAAAGAAACAGAAGTTTCGTTAAATGTGCTGAATACCCAGTCCCGGAACCAGCCTAAGTGTTAAAACTTTATTTTCACAGCATACAATTCACGGTTTATAGGTCTAAACTTCTTACACTTATCTCACGGACTTCAATGCACGGTCACACGTTCTTTTTGTTTTCCTCACCAATAGTTATCGAATTTTTGTTCTCCAATAGCATCAACATTCACTCATAACCTGCAAACTTTTACAATTCTGTAGTTTGAATTAAATGATGACGTGATATTAAATCAAAGTTTGCATTTGGCTGGCTCAAGGTCTATGGTTGAGTATAGTTTAATATAATCAACACAAATCAACAGATATTAGTTGCAACATTTTGGAATTGCAATTGGGTATGTCCGTACAAGACCTTGAGCCAGCCAGATGCAAATTTTGACTAAAATCAAAACAGCTAGTTTAGTGAAACGTATTTATTAAATGATGTAATTGGAACCTTTTTCGAATTTTGAGTCGATTTTCGTGTTATCGTTTGTATTTCGAATACAAGTTTTAATGAATTTACTTGTATGTGACAACGAAATCTGTGGATTCCCTAGATTCCCTCCAATTTGATCCAATTTTCACCATCTATGCAACGTGATTCAATTTGGATGTAAGATGCTAACGATTCCACGAGAATCCTTTCGAAATTCTGAGCAGAGCCAAATATCTTAAGAAGTGACTTAAGTTACTTTTCTGGTTCAGGATTGGGTGATTATTGATTTAGAAAGTTCGGTTCTGAGCCGGTATGCAGCATTGACTATCTTATCCAAATTAGACTGTGTCAAAAAATCCAACTTTTTTCTGCCACTCTTTGCCAATACCTATTTTTGTGTGAAAATATTTTTCTGTGGTGAAATATTTTTATTGAAGAATTTTTGAAGTTTGAGATTTGTATTTTCACTTTTTTTATAGGTACCATAACTAGAATAAGGGAAAGAAAGAAGTACTTATTTTTCCTTCATACTTTGTAGATTAAGTTTATGGTTTAGGAGTTATTGAATGTAACATTAAGAAAATAATAATTTTTTTCGTACCAAAAAAACTCTGGGAAAATTAAAAAAAAAGAAATATTCTCATCAGTTTATTGTCAGGACTGTAAAGTTACATTAATTGGGCGTCAAACAAGCAATCGTTCGTTAAAATCTGTTTTGAAAAAAAACACAAACCGGTTCTGCACCGAACTGAACCAAGCCGGAACCGAATCGCTAATTCCAATTGATAATCCAAACCGAATGCCGAACCGTTGTACTTTTGAAAATACTGAGCCTAACCAAAAACCACTAAGCAAAACGGTTCGGTTCAGTTCACTGACGAGAAATAAAACCTTCAGATAATGTTACTTGTAAATTTGGGAGTCGATTCCCCACGATAAGTTTTTCCCGACATATGGTTAAATAAAGATTCGCTTCTGGACCCTCTATACATTGATCTGGAACTGATCCCTAGCCATGCCGGATCGATGTAAATGTTAACTACTTCAAAACATGTAATCCCGTACATCTCCTGCAATTATTCACAAATCTCTTAATATAATCACATTACACTCCTTTCTTGAAAACGGCTAATTGATTTGTGTGAGTATCCAGTTTGTAAAGTAAAGACGATATTCACAACATTCTGTACGATATCAGAAGGCAACAAAATAAGACTTTTTCCCGTATATTTAAGACTTTGTGGTGATTCTAAATGATTTTTGTGCGCTGAAGACGAATCTGTTTTCAGAAATGGTCCATCACCTCGAGATTTTTAGTATTTGGAACTTAAAGTGGCGAAATCTTTACAAACGCTAAATACACTAGGCAAGAAGGTGTTTTAAGAATTATAAGGCTATTCAAATGTTTTCTAGGAGTCCCATTTCGAAAGTACGCGAAAAATCACATAATTTACTTAAAGAAAATTCCGAAAATGGAAAACAGAAACGGGCCTTCCTTAATATAAAATATATTCAGACCGAGCCATTAAAACGAACCGAAACCACGGTTCAATTGGCTCCAAAAACCATGTATTGAACAGAACCTGCGTTTCAAAAA
The DNA here is from genome assembly GCA_037044535.1 of Lordiphosa magnipectinata. Classification (NCBI taxonomy): domain Eukaryota; kingdom Metazoa; phylum Arthropoda; class Insecta; order Diptera; family Drosophilidae; genus Lordiphosa; species Lordiphosa magnipectinata. The sequence goes on from JBAMBO010003899.1 coordinate 18,808, forward strand.
GTATATATGAGCCAGTCCTTACTTCCTAGCGATTTGCATCCCAGTTTAGAATATTGCTTTCTGTTTCGTTGTTGTTTTTACTTTAATAGCTTAATCCTCCCATAATAATAATAATCAGCTTCAAAGAAAAGCAAAGATCTTCCTGAACGAATTTTGAAAATCCCAGTATGCAGAACTGTTCTAATTCTAAAGAAACTATTAACCTATTCTTAAATATGACCTTGCTATTGGGCGGAAATAGGGGATAGCCTTAAATGTTTAAAAAAAAATTATTCAAATGCTCGAACCCAAGAAACATTTGAAGATTTGGATTGGAGTAAACGGCATGAATGGCCAAATTGTAAGATTCTAAGGGCTGTTTTCTCATCTTAAAAGGTAGCACACTTTACTCTTGTTTTTTTTGTAAGTTTTTGTGGCAAATAGTAAGAAATCAAGAGAAATCGACACTTAGACTCTTAAATGCTTGAGAATATTTTTTATGGCGACTTCGTTATGTACTATCAAAGATTTATAGATGACGCATGTGAAACAAAAAACGGTTTCTTGGGAGCTGACATTGGATCCCAGTTTTTGCTTCTCGCTGCCTTTATGAGGAATATATGTATTGAAATTTAGTTATACGTTTTGATTAATGGGTGTTGATTAATAGCAAAGATTTATAGATATTATAGATGATGCATGTGAAAGAAAAAAGATTGTTCTTGGGAGCTGACATTGGATCCCAAAATAAACAAATAAAAAGTTTGTATAAGATGCGGTATCTATATATGTAGTGTCTTTGGTACTATTTACCCTACAATTCTTTAAGTTCTTCTGGCGAATTTCTGATAGCTAAAATAGACAGAAATCAATACTATTTTAGGTCTGGTGATATCTCTTCTAGTACCAATCTCGAGTGGGACATAGGGCATGATATCGGAATTGTTTAAATGTTTTGTTTCCATAAAACACTTAAGAAGTTTGATGCACATAAAAAGGTTTCATAATGAAAATTACATGCAATCTTAATTAAAACTTAAAACTTAACCAAAATTCGAAAACCGAAGAAAACCTAACTTAAGTTTCATTAGTTCAAGAATCAATATAAAAAGTAATACTAGAAAAGAACGCACAAGCCTTCTTATTTCCACGATTATAAAATATTGAACAGAACGCAACATTTAAAGCATCAGGTTTCTAAACATCACTTTGTAATTAATCTAAACTTTTTCGTTTTTAAGCTAGTCATATGAAATATTCAGATAATCAGACCAGCTCGCGTTTTTCGAATACGATCGATCGGAATCGGCTGAGGTACTTATTTTCAGAGATCGATTGAGAACAGTACGAATATAATAATGGGTTTTTAGAAACGGCAACGTTTACCAATTCCGGTGCCACATGATATGATCGAGTTCGAATTAGATTCTAAGCATATTTTAAACTTTAAAGTAAAATCCGTTTAGTTTTACAAAACACTTTTGTTTTTCTAACTTTCCATTATTTTTATGTTTCACGTACAAATATTTTGATTTCAAATTATTTAGAAAAAAAAAACAATCTCAATTGGGCAACTTTGTAGGGGCATTGGCGAAAAGTGACCATTAAAGTTAAATCTAATAAACTATCCACTTCAATTACATACTTATGGTATATTGTACATACTATGGGTTTTGGGCAAATCAATTTTGATATATGTAACTAGAACTATATATAATAATACAATCTTTGAGTCGAGCGACAATAAAAGATGTAAAATTTAAAAACAAATGTGAAAAATCAATATGAAATGTGTATATAGTCACAAATATATATATATTTATTTATAAATTGGCGTAGCGTCGAGTAATTATGTAGTATCCCAGAACTCCACATGGAAATTTGAACACCAACCCTTTAAAATTGGCTTCCAATGATCCAAATGGCCTTTAAAGAAGAAAATACACATTCAAAACTAAAGCTTAAACAATGACAAAACTGGAAACGCAACGTCCACAAAATAGAAATGCAAAACTTTTTAAAACTACTTAGCTTACTCCTAAAGAACAGGGTGCAACATTTTTGTATGGTATTTGTATGGTAATGCGGCCAGATGCCTAGGAATTAAGGGAACAGGAAAGAATCCTAAAATAGAGCCTATTCGAGAGCCACGTTCCACATTCTTTCATGGAATATAGCACTAGCCTAAGTTTTACTAATTAGCTATACAATATTCCAAATGCCCAAATAATAATCCCGGCTTCAATCTCTCTCAAAAATAAAGTGAAAACAAAACACCATAATGAAAATATTTAACTAACAAAACTTAAACAATTTGTAAGAAATACAATAAAAATAATAAATAGCAAATAAATATTATAATTTAAAACCTCAATGGATGAAATTGCTTTTTGTTTTGGTGTCAATTGGGGGAGTGAATGAACGACTGATGTTTATTAACAGAGAATACTCAGGGTCTCACGCGCTTATAAATGTAGTTGTAATTAACCAATTACTCAATCGCCATCAAAAAAGGTTTAAAAGTATTGAATAGTGTGAGTATTAATTATGAGCGACCACATAAGAGTGCATATGGGCTTTGACGAGTGTTTTGTGATATTTGTTCTTCTGAATTTGTTGTAATAGAGATGGGCATGTACACTGTGACAAAAAAAACTGCAAAGGTATGAATTAATATAAAAACCTATGCTTTTTAAAGCACTTTGAAGTTTTAAGCCTGTGATTGGGGTTTAGAAACTAATTGGAATTTTTACTTTAGAGTTTTAGTGGAAGTGTAGCTCTTGATATGCCCTACCAAACGTTTATAAATTGCAAGCTCACAAAATCTCATCCTCAAACTCAAAATTACAAAAATGAGAAAAACATCAAGTTTTTCCTTTATTTTTTTAGTTTTTCTACAATATTTGAAAAACAGTTTTAAGTTTGAATAAGTAATGCCAAATTTTAGCTTAGACTAAAATATACAAACTTTAAGAACAAACCAAGGTGATTCGATTACTCCTTCATATAGTGATAGACGTGCAAGCAACTAAAATTTTCATACAAACTCAAAAAATGGTCAACATATCGTCAAAAAGTGCACAATTTCCATTTGTTTATTTATGTCTTAATTATGATTTGATTGTTTATTTGTATTTTTTAACCAACAAAATTAAAGTTTTGAGACAATAACTACCATAAAATGCATTATTTACGAGTTTTGGTAAACATTTTACTTGCATGTAGTCCTAATGTTGCGTTTACATTGGGGCACAGTGCGTCACATTTCAGGGTCACAGTGGCACAGCGCAATGTGAACGGCCCTTGCCTTGCCACAGAAATCGTGTGTCGCAGGAACGAATACTTTTCAATGTGAACACAATTACTCATTTGGCGTCACAGTGGTTCTGTGACCGAGGCTGGCACGTTTGTGACCACAATTAATTGAACAGCTGATCCAATGAGTTAGCTCAAAATTAGCTAATTTGAACTATTTTTACTGTGCCAAGCACATCGCGCATGCTCGTTTTCCTGTCACATTGCGATAACTTTATTTTGTTTTTTTTTCGACTTAAAAATTTTGATTAAGGTAAATATGCGTCATTTGAAGTGCTTTCGTGTAATTATACCCGTTACTCGTAGAGTAAAAGGGTATACTAAAGTCGTGCAAATGTATGTAACAGCCAGAAGGAATCATTTCCGACCATATAAAGTATATATATTCTTGATCAGCATCAACAGCCGATTCGATATAGCCATGTCCGTCTGTCCGTCCGTCCGTCCGTCCGTCTGTCTGTATGAACACCTAGATCTCAGAGACTAGAAGAGCTAGAGCAACCAAATTTGAAATGTAGACTCCTATTGTCTGCACGCAGATCAAGTTTATTTTCAATTTTTGCCACGCCCCCTCACGTCCCCGCAATTTGGAAAAAACGTCATATCTCCTACAGTTTTGATGATAGATGGTTCGTACTTTCTAGAGATATCTAGTACTCAAAATTATTTATCGATTTGCTGAAGGAATGATAAAGATCGGATGAACGATACTCAAGTTATGAGCAAAAAACGGTCAGTTAACGCCCACCACCCACCCCACCCATAACCTAAGCATTGCGTTCAGCAGCAATCTTAGTGAGAGAGAGAGAGAGAGAGAGAGAGAGAGAGAGACTTAGACAGCGCACTGCGTTGTGCGTTGTGTGTTAACTGGCCGTTTGACTCGTGACCAAATTCGAGCTGCGACATTAAGGGTGCAGAGTATGTAATAGTCGGGCTTGACCGACGTTTTCAAAAGTTTTGTTGTCTGATCTGTTTATCGTGATGAATTTGGAGTCATTTATGTTGGATTTAGTAATTGACAAATGTCTATTAATATCTGGCGGATAATAAATAGCCGAGTTAAAAAATGTTGCATACTTTTCGGCTGACCCACCTCAGGCATACAGGAAGGCTAATAAACATTTGTTTCCATGAGTAACGGGTATATCGAAGTCGGTTAGAGCCGACTTTAACTTACGCTCTCGTTTTTTAATTGTAATTAAATTAAATTTTTTAGCTGCAAGAAATGATTGCGCGAAAGGCAACAGAGCTAGGGGCGTGTGCTGTTATTGCGTTGTGGGTGCTGCACGAAGATGAAGATAATGATGAACCCAAGGCAAATCGCGCATTATGGATCGACAAAATTAATTTGACTCGAGGGAATGAAGGCATGTTTGCCAAGTTGAATGCAGAGTTGCGAAGTAAATTATGTGTGCTTGGATGCAGCCACTTTCGATCAGCTCTTTTGTTGGGATAAGGTAGACGGCGACTTGACGTGAGCCCATTTCACCTGACTAGCAGTGACACTGCGCTATTGGGCTTCATGATCCAGCATCTCTCATACAAGTTTAGAATATCAAAGGCAACAATATATGGAATAATTCCGGAAACAGCATGGCATGCATTTAAAAAGCATTGGAGACGAGTAATTAAATATGTTTATTTATTTGATTTGTGTATATTGAAGTAGAAGTGGTAGCACTTAATGCCAAAGTAAGCATCTTTTAGATCCTCCAGAACCTCATCCTTTTAAAAATATTCTCCTCTCCTTCAATTTGGTCAAATTCATCCAATTGACTTGAATGTGCGGCTTGAGTAGCATCGGTTGGCTATGTAGCTTGAGTTGCCTCAGTTAGGCCGAAGCCTCATTTATTGATTTGTGTATATTGAAGTAGAAGTGGTAACACTTAATGCCAAAGTAAGCATCTTTTGGATCCTCCAGAACCTCATCCTTTTAAAAATATTCTCCTCTCCTTCAATTTGGTCAAATTCATCCAATTGACTTGAATGTGCGGCTTGAGTAGCATCGGTTGGCTATGTAGCTTGAGTTGCCTCAGTTAGGCCGAAGCCTCATTTTACCAAGTATTACCTTCTCCTGCATGTTTCTTAACACCCTGTTAACACCGATTAGGAACTCCAAAGCCAAGTCCGGATGCTCATCTTCGAACTAATCTTATTCAAGCGTCCCAAGTCTGCAAAAATATCAATAAAAATTCAATTACATGCTGGATGCTTTTGTATTGAATTGCAAACTCACACGAAATGTGTTTTGCAAACTGTTCCATTTGTCGACAACCTTTTTGGTCGTTGCTGTCTCAACCCTCTAGTTCTGGGCACTAGTTCGTAGGTAGCGAAATTACTACTTACTCTAAGACCACCAGTACTTACCCGACTAACCCCTACAAATGCTTTTCATCATTTCCTTATTTATATGAAATGTCCGCACACATGGGGACTAGTGACACCACACCGTTTACCGCGAACTAGCGAATAGGGTACCCATGTAAGGGGTGCTGAAATGGGTAGCCTTGTAAAAAGTTAAACAATATAAACTGATTAATTATAACAAAAATAGTTTTTTATTCACATTCAGTCTTATTTCTTAAATATTATTATTATTAATATTTTCGTTTGCGTTGTTTTTATATACGTTACTTATATTATTGTTATGGGTACTATTAGCAGCAGGCCCAATTCCATTGGACAAAGTAATCGCATCTAGAAATATAAAATTCAGATATTAGATGAATTGTCTTACCTTTTTTGTATATTATTTACTTCACTTTAGTTTTCAGTAGTTGGATTCGTAGCTACGCGCAACTGCAAATGCTGTAACAAACTGAAATAAACGACAAAAGCAAAGAATGTTCCAGCAATGTAGAAAACGCGTGCAAGCTAGAAGACAAAAAACGGTGCAATGCATTTCTTTTGTGCTTTGCTTTTCTATCTTTTTTCGTACACTGGTTCGGCGTTCGATTACCATAGGGTTACTCAGGAAAGTACCCATGTACGCTGGTTCGCGGTAGGTTACAGAATATACAGGTCATAAATATTTTTTATGTTTTAGGTGGTTCCGCTTTCGTTTACCATAGGGCTACTTAGGAAATACCCATGTTCGAACCAGCCATGTAGGTAGTGCGAGCATGGTCAATCGCCACTAGCAGAACTAGAGGGAAGCACACGCGCGAGATGCAAGCGCTGACTGCGCAAAGGCAACATTGTTGTTGCTTTTAAATTTGCCAGAGACATAAGAGAGAGAGAAGAGAGTCACGTATGATGTTGTTATTGCAGACCTTCGCTGGAAAAGAAAGAGAGGTGAGCACGCATGTGAAATTGTTGTTGCTTTTTGTAATCTTATTGGCGCGTGAAAAGTATGCGCGCGAGCTATTCAAAGCTACGCTAGCTACAACAAATGTGTGGCTTGAGGAATAGGCTTGGGCACCCCTGCTTTACACCATCAAACGCTTCGATTAAATTAGCTATCGATATTTTACATTTTGATAAAATTGAATTCCTAAATTTCGGTTTTTGGTTCGGTTCAGCATTCTTTAACACACAACGGTTCGGTTCACAAGTGCAAAAAAGCGTTTCGGTATTCAGGTCTAACAGCTCCACGGTTCCATTCAGGTCTAACGGCTCCGAGGGTCCATTCGGGTCGTAATGATTTACTTAATTTCAGTGATTCGGCATAACACATCGGCCACGCCTGATTTGTAAATGAGAGTTTTCCTTTATTTCTATTTATACACGCTTCCTACCGCGCTGTCAATTCGGCTTCCTTTTTTGTACATTTAATATGTTTTCTGTCTCCACTTTAATCTACCTTTATATAAGGCTCCATTTTCTAACTCGCTTTCCAACAAATTCAGTGAGATGAATCAATGATTGTACTCGTTTTAGGGATAGACTAACACCAAGTTTTTAAGAGCTATCAGACTTTTTGTTTTCGTGGATACCATGGATGAACACCTGATTTTAGGTACTTATGGTATATGTTACATCCCTGCTAGATAAGATAATCCTAGAATTAATTAACGACTTTCTTTATTACCTTTTTTAATATAAAAAACCGATTTTTCAAATTCGCAATAGGGAATACAACTAATAAGGCTTCAATAACCATGTTGTAAGAGCCCTGTGAACCGCTGAACCGAATCAATTCCAGAGAGGTTTACATCCCCAATATAAAGTTATGATGGATTTTTTTTAATAAACTGAAAGGTTTTTTGTTACGAACATTTGTGACCACATTTTGGAAAGCTACAGAACTCGGCGTTTGTAAAGCAATCATTCATCTAATGATGCCAGATCATTTCCAGTAATAAAATTTGTATACTTTCGAATTGCTGGTTTCGTTTCCTGGAAGCAGCTCAAAGCTTCACCTTTTATATCATAGGCCTTTGATGTGTTCTGAGTCGGATCATCTCTCCTGCTCTATGATCGCTTTATCTCGACGTTATTGTAAACAAACCATTTGTCGTTCCCCGTTCATTTCAAAAACAGGGTTATACCCATCCTTGCCCTGCCATAGAGTATATGATGGTTGGTGAACCTGAACCGTTTCCTTCTTCAGACTAGCTTCTAGCTTGTGTCTATTGCATATTATTGACTGGCATCATTTTGTGGCGCACGCGACTAGCATGGCAAATGTAAATTTGGTTGAGACATGGCGGGCATGGAAAGTGCCCCATTAATAGCCACAAATGCGTAATCTCCTCAATGTTTATAGTATAGAAAACTCAATGGAAACCAGGCAGCTGCCTTCTCTGGCCAAAACTATATCTCAGTCCCATTTCGACCGCTGCGGCTTAAACAATTCATTTTTTCGATTGGCATCTAATAGGTTCAACGACATGCTGGCCTGCATTATTCTGGCCAGCTGGCTAATAATTGTGTGGATGTATTTTTTGTGGAGCCGGCGACGTTACTATAAAGCCGCCTGGCAGCTGAGGGGCCCACTGGGCTGGCCTTTTATAGGCATGGGTTTGCAGATGATGAATCCAGAGAGTAGGTCAGCTCAAAACGAAAATGTAAATTAAACCGCTAAGTTCTTTGTGCAGCCTTTTTGCAGTATATGGATGGTCTCTCGCATAAGTACAAGGCGCCCTTCATCTCCTGGATGGGTACAAATTGTTTTCTTTATGTCAACGATCCACAGACTGTGGAGCAAATCTTCAATTCTTCTCACTGTACCAACAAAGGTGATTTCTATCGATTCATGAGCTCGGCCATTGGCGATGGCTTGTTCACCTCCAGCTGTGAGTAGCAAAATGAACAATTGCTCTTTTTTGTTCAGTTGTTTAATAAATTGTTCATTTTGTATCAACGTTTGGGAATGCCCTCATAGCAAAGCCAACTACTCCGTATGTGAAAGTGTTTTGAAACAACTCATCCGAGATATTAAAGTATATGAGCAATTGAACAATAAAGTGCAATTGAGTGAGTAATTTAAAACATAAACAAAAAATTATAAGTGAGCAAGCAATTCGAATATCTAAAGCTGCCTTTACACTTGTTATATATCTCTAAAGCAGTAGTGTCCAAAATGCCAAAAGCCTATCCCATGGGATAGGAACTAATAATTCTGTCGGTGTCGCAACAGACACTCGTATAGAGAGAGAATACGTGTGTTCTATAAACAGCACTCTCGGCGGCTTGCTCTCTTACTATGCGCGTGTTCGGCTTTTTGTTCTCTCACGAGTCATTTGTTCATGTCATTTCATTTGTGAGTTTGGATACCACTGCTCTAAAGAGACTCTCTAGCGATAGTGTAATAGCAAATCAAATATCTCTAAATATTAAGAAAATTTTGGCTTCTTTGATGACATAGGACAAGTTCTATTTGATAATAGATTCTCTGTAGAGAAGTTTAACAACCTACTATTTAGAGATATATGACAAGTGTAAGGACCGCTTTAGCAACAATATGACCAAAGTGAACAACTGAACAAAGTAGAGATTAAAACCAAATCAACAGTAAATTTTGCCAAGAAACTATCGGTATAGGTGGTAAATCTCATTTTAAACATTTTTTTTTTATTTAAATCTTAACTGTAACTGTTACTGTTATTTACTCATACTTAGCACCGCGTTGGCACAAGCATCGCCGTCTTATCAATCCCGCTTTTGGACGTCAGATTTTGTGCCAGTTTTTGCCCATTTTCAATTCCGAGGCGGACATTTTATTGCAGAAACTGGAACTGGAGGGTGTGCAACATGGCAAGAGTCTGGAAATATATCAAATCTTAAAAAAAATCGTGCTGGAAGCGGCTTGCCGTAAGTTGACGGCGATTGAGAGAAAAATGAAGTGTGGTTTTTTAATGACAAAACTTTATTTGGCAGAGACAACCATGGGCAAGAAAATGGATTTCCAGCATGATGGTTCCATGGCTATTTTTGAGGCCTACAATGGGTGAGTGCATGAAGCTGAAAATCTTTACAAAAGTCATTTGGATTTAGTGCTCAAACGGAAGAAATTTGTTTCATTGGTATGAAATAATCCATTTTTCAGAATTTTTTTGGAAACCAACTTTTTTAATGGTTGAAGCCAATTTCAGCAAAGTTCTATAAAAACTTTTTTCAAGACAAGTTCGGTAATCCTGCGGAACCCCAAATGATACTTAAGAACACTTTATAGTCCGATTTATGGATATATTCTTCTGAAATATGATTGCCTTTTCATATTCTGCAAAAATAGAACATGAAATTTGGCGCTGACCTTGGATTATCACAATCTAAATCAGTTTTCAATAAAGGGGGGAAGCAAATTCTCCTTCTATTCTCTAAACCAGGGTTTTGCAAGAAGCGTGAGGCCAAAAAGTGAGAGTATATTGGTGTGCGAAAATAAAGCGACGGAAACCAGCTGAATGAAAAGCTGTTTGCTCTCTTGATACAAGCCTCGGCATGCATTAGGCTTGTGTAGCTGTATTAGCAGCAAATTTTTTCCAACTTTTAGTGCGTCTGTTTAAAAAGTTAGAAACAAAATAAAAATTGTAAAAATGAAAATTTTTAGTCCAGATATTTAAGATTATAAGTTGTTAACGCGTTTGTCATTTTTGTTTTCGGTTGCCCAATTGTGCCGCGTGTTGTTAATGGTGTAGTTTTAGGTTGAATCTAACCAGCATGGCACAACGCTGCACAGGGTTTTAAATGCAAAGTTGTTAACGAAAGTGTGCAGATTGATGAGTAAATAAGACTTCTTGCTTCAACGTGCGACTTTTCGAAAAAATCGGCCTTATTGCAGCTGAATTCCTGCTTTAGTTGAATAGATTATAATAAATAGAAATAAAAAAATGGTTTGCTTGGTAGCGTCTAACACAAAAAAGTTTTGTAAGTCGTAGTTAGAGCTAAAAATAAAAGTACAAACAGTATTTCAGTTCAATAGCGTAAAATACCACAAAGTTGGAGCAAATCGGACAGATCAGTTATATGGCAGCTATATGAATTAGTATGCCGAATCGAACCATTTTCGATAAGTCGTTAAATAAGCTTAAAATACGTGTTCTAACCGAATTTTAGTTCAATATCTTTAAAACCAACTAAGTAGGTGCAAATCGTCCAGATCGGTTATATGGCAGCTATATGAAATAGTGTGCCGAATTGAAAAAAGTTCAATAAGTCGCTTTCGGAGCTTGAAATACATGTTCAAACTAAAATTCAGTTCAATAGCGTAAAGATCAACAAAGTTAGCTCAAATCGGCTAGATCGGCTATATGGGAGCTATATGAAGAAATGGTCCAAGTCGAACACGATTTCGTAAGTCGTATTAGAAGCTAAAAATACGAGTACAAACCAAATTCCAGTTCAGTAGCATAAGAAACAACAAGGTTGGAGCAAATCGGACAGATCGTTTATATGCTAGCTATATAAAATATTATTATAAATTGACTGAATCTTTGCAAATTTAGGGTCAATATCTCAACAACTAGAGTTTATGCCAAAAAAAGGCAAAAAAAACAGTGTGCGGCGGTATAGTTGGCTAAGCAGCGCAGCGTCGAGCTTATATTGCCGATATATATTGCCGGATATTTTCGATATTGAAAAAGTATCATTTCGAAATTGATCTTTTGTTGTAAAACAAATCGATACTATCACATCTTTAAAATAAGCAGGTCTATTGATGTAATAAGGGAGTCGTATGACAATTTTTAAAAACTACATTTTGATTGCTTTCCAATTCGAGAGATCGGAGCTCCAAACACACAAAAAAATATAGATTTAGGGCCGATTTCTTTTCTTCCAGATTACTGCTACACTCAGAAAAAAATGTCGTTCTAAAAGGTAGCATATATTTCTGACTTTTATACCAGGGGTGCCAAAGCCTATTCCGCAAGCCACGCATTTGTTTTTGCTTTGCGCAAAGAAATTGCCCAACGACCACACACACACACACAAACAAAAATCGGTTTTCTCTTTTTGTTTCTTGTGGTTGTTCTTGCTTGAGTTGTATTTTGTGCATTTGTATTGGCTTCCACGCGCTCGTAAGCTCATTCTGGGCACCCCTGTTTTATACCCATTCCGTTCTCAACTTTTACGTTCTTAAAACACGACCACGTTCTCAAGAATATACCATACGTTCTTAATCGACGAACTATTTAAGAAAACTCGTTCTTAAATTGTGTCTTGAAATATGACCGACGCGTTCGTCATGATGATAATTACTAAAAATACTATATTCAAAGTTAAGCATCAACTATGATATATTATTACCAAAAAAAAGTATTTAAGGATATAATTTAAGTACCTAAATTAAAATATAAAAAAACATAAAAAGAAGAAACTAAAAATCTGCCCCTTTTGGGATTCGAACCCACGACATCAAAACGTTAAGAGGCCACCGCTCATCCTCTACTCCACGTCGCTCGTTCTTGGCAAGGTGTCCAAGCCACTTATAAGGGCGAAATGCTTTTGCCTGCTGTGCTTTAAGTATGATTTAAGCGTCGAAGTTCCCGTGTGAGTAATAGCCGAGTGAGCTAAAGCGCTGACGTCGTCCGTGTGTATTCAGTCATTCAAGGTAAGGTAAAAAAAAAGAGTTTAAAAGTGGGTAACAAAATGTTGTTACCCATATTTCCTCTCCACCCCCACCATACTACTTAATGTGGATAATATTTGATTTTTTTCTGTATTTACCAGAACGGTCTTGATCGGTTCCAAAAACAAGAACGGGGAGTTCTTAAAATTAGAAAACGTTCTCCAAAACTTCATTCTTAAATAAGCCCGGTGTTCTCGGTAGAAGAAAAAAGGACTTAACCTACTATTGCGAACGAAAATACACGTTTTCGGTAAATTTAGAACGGATTTTATAACGGACACTTCTAAGAGTCAAATAAACTTACAATTTAATCTGTTATTTGATTGTTTATGTGACAAATCTATGTAAAGGGTGATTTTTAAAGTGTACATTTTTTGACACCTCACGTGGCAACGACAAAAATGCTAAGTAAAGTTTGTTATTTCACCATGAATAGACTAACAAACGAACAGCGCTTGCAAAGTATTGCATTTTATTATCATAATTCGTGCGCTATGTGAAATGTCCATTTTATGATCGTCATAATAGACCCACCGAACAGGCTATTCAAGCTATTGTGACCAAATTTGGTCTGAATATCACCCAGAGGCAGTTCAAGAGCTGGCAATGCACACTGAAAAATGCACTAATGGTATTCCTGTAAGTGATTTGCTTTCGATTTGATTTCGCGGAATAGCTGTTCACAGCTGCTCCATACAAAATGAGCAGTGTGCTCAGAAAATGTAAGGGAAGTAATTGAAGCTGATTTCGTTATAGTGTGACCATTATCTTAAAAGAAAATTGCGGCGCGCGCTTGGTGTTTGTTTGAATTTTGCATGAAAGGGAATCGAACAAAAAGTATGACTGGTTACCGATTGCTGGATCAACCTGTCTTAGTATAGGTTTAAATATTGAAGTTTATTTGTCCCAGGGATTTTGTTATGATAAAAAGAACTAAAGCTACAGAATATCCTAAAGCCTGATATTTATGCCACTCAATCGCAAATCGCAAATCAGTAATCGCTAATCGGATTAATGAAAGATGTTCAGAAGAATGTTGGAAGTCACAAATTCTTTCACAATTGTATCCTCTGTATATCTTCCAAATTGCATAAGTCACTTCCCGTGACCATAAACACATACATAATTAGTTTCAAAAATTTTAAAACTACATATTCTGCCCACAAACTTAGAGAGATAGAAATCACAATGTTATTCGGCGTTTTCTGCTCAACCGACTTTATTTGCCCAAAATGGAAGAATTGGATTTGGTTATGCTATGATTAATTGAATTTTGTTGTTGATTAGGGTGAACATAGTTTGCAAACTAAATTATACCACATCCAAATTCAGCATTCCTATGGCAGCTATATGATATAGACTTCCGATCTGCATGATGTTGACATTTTTGTATAAATATAAAGCACACGTCCCAAGTTTCAATCACTTAGCTTTGAAACTGATTGCTTGGCAAAGGTTTATTTAAGGGCATATTTTTATTTGTTTATAACTTAATTAATATCTTTTAAACTATAAAGGTCTTCATCTTTTTGAAAGCACCGTAATTTAAGTTATGCTTAGGACTATAAAATGTATATTCTTAGAACCTATATCATGGTGATTATCATTGAGAAAAAAATGATATATAAACTTTAGCAACAATTACTTAATATTATTAAACAATTTAAAAGTTAATAAATTTGGATTTTTATAGATACAGTAAAGATACTATTCAGCTACATCAACACAAGACCTATCCGATAAAACAAAACTGAGAAATCCAGTTATTAAAATACCCTCTTTTTCCATTTTTTTGTTTTTGACGATTTTTGAAATTGTTTATAAAATTAACAAAAAATTTTTTTTGCAAAACCGAAAATCACGTTTTGGTGGGAGTGTCGAGATCTAATTTTAATTTTTTTTTTAAAATCAAAAATGATGAGTTTTAAAACGGTTCGGCTTCAAAAAGAAAGACCCATATAAAGCCTCAGAAAAATATTCGATAATGTTATATCGTCTGCTAAACACAAATATTGATATTATTTCCGGCATCCATACTGCTAAACACTGCTGTATGCACAGTAGATAGGCCATGGAGAGTGAGTATTAGAGAACAAATTTGCGCTGCCCTTCAATTTTGGTGGTGCTAAACGATAGTGCTTAAAAAGATACTTATAGTGCCCAAAAAGATACTTTACAAAGCCAGTAGGAAAACACAGTGGTTAGAGCGAGACGGACATATTGCCAAATGTATCCAGAGAGCGTAAGTGAGATCGAACAGCTGCCCAAATATTCAGAGAGCGTTAATGAGAGCGAGCAGCTGACTAACTTCTGACTGAAGCAATGTCGACTGCGCCATCTTTCAGTATAGATCAGGGACCGATCAGATCATTCCTTTTTATATAAAAATCAGAACATAATAATTATTTATGAATTTTTGGTTTTATTCTCATAAAGTATTAATTATTAAAATTAATTTTTTTTTCTTCGTCCATAATCATTTTGAATGATTTTTTTTCAAATAAATCTAAAATACTTTTATTAGTCGATTTTTAAATGTAAAAATCAATGATGATGTTTCTTCCCGAGTTTTATTTTTATTAATCAAGCATGATTATTATTCTCGATTTTTTTGATTCTAATCAAATCAAAATAGTTAGTCAGAGGTTTTTTTGTTTGAAAATCAGGAAAATAAATCCCAATAAGAATTTGTTTGGACATTTGTAATTTTCCATTGCTATACAAAGCAGGTAATGAAAAATTTTCATTTACCAAAGGGCCGCGATATTAGAGAACCGAACCTAGCTGCCTACTCTATCTTGCCCACAATAGCATAGATGCTAAGGCGTATGACCGAAAGGCAACAAGACCTAGGTTCAAGTTCACACCAATTAGTTCAAGTACAGATATCATGAAGTATTGGACCGAAAACCAAATTTAACATGCCATATCTATACCAACTGGCAAAAGTTATACACAGTGTTCCTGCAACACAAGTTAGCGTGAAACGGGCGTTTTCCGCCCTTAAACTAGTTTCTTCAGACTTGCGATGCAACTTATCGGCAAAATCACTTGAGCACATTTTATTTGTAAAATAAAACACATGATAAAATGAACACATATTTCTACAAGTATAAATATATATATTTATATTTAAGTAAAAAGCAAAATTAAGACTGGGATTTAGGAGGGTTGCAAAAGGCGAAAGTTTGGAACTTATCCTAGCGATGGAGCAACAAAGAAACTGCAAAAATTGATCTAAAACATCGCCAGGTGCAAACAAAACCTTCGCCCTTAACCATTTAAAATTTAAAAAAATTTAGAAATAATTGCTTCCGTAACTTCAATAGTTTTATAATTCTGGTTCACAACATCTTAGTCTATCGTTAGGATTTCTCCTAGGCAATGTCCTAGACACCATTAGCTGTTCCTATTGCTGATACTTCATGATACAATAACTATAGCTAGGAGAAGCGGATTGAGCAGCTTCGATGTTGCCTTAGATTTCCTGATACTGCGTGTAACTTCTATCGATAACTGTCAAAAATCTAAGCAACGAGGGTATGGCCCTGTGTTTTTTTTAGCCCTAGGGATTGCTAATCTCACACGCAAGCGAAAATACACTTTCGTTTGAGCTACTTCTAGTTATTATATCATGCTGACACTTTGCTATTCAATAATATATCGATTGTATATCGTTTTTTTAAGGTCGAAAAAGCTGAACTTGCCCGGGCGAATGGCACGTTACATCAGTGAATTCAACATGTGCCACGGATGTTCATCTAAATGAACATTTAACTTTATAAAAAAAAAAAAAAAGGAATGTTACCATTTAAAACATTTAGTGATTGTTCTCAAGAATGTGCCGATGTAACAAGGCTATAAAATTTGAGTCGGGCTTTCTCTGGCACACACTTTAACGAATAGATTTCCATCATGTTTTGCTATTTCTAAACATTTCCTTTGCTTGCAGCATGACGGAGGTGTGCGTGAAGCGCATGTTGTCGCCCTGGCTCTATCCAGATCTCATCTATCGACGTTCTCGACTCTTTGCTCAACAGCAGAAAGTTGTTAGCATTCTATTTGGCTTTGTGGAACAGGTAAAATGAATTTAATTTCAATCTACTTGATGGTTTTCATTTTTACCCTCTTTCAGCTGCTGGAGCCCATAGTTTCAGTATTGGGACGCGACATCAATAAAGAACAACTGCATCAGCAAGAGTCAAGAAGTAAATCAAAGTCCATTTTCATAGAGCAGGTGAGGGAGCATGTGGAACGTGGTCAATTGAGCTGGCAAGATGTAAGAGATGAGGCAAATGTGATTATTGCAGCGGTAAGTAAACGATGTCAAAAGGTATTAGATGGTATCAGATATAGAAGAGGGGTTTAAGAGTGAGCGAAATTTTCTGGAAAATTTAATTAAAGGCGGTTAAGAACAGTCCGCTAGGGCTATCGATAATTTCCAAAATATATTAAAAATCGATAATAGCAAAAATAAAAGCTTTCAACATTTTTCAAAACGTTTGTTTAAACTCTTAATGTATATCGTTGGGGACCATCAAATGAAGGATAGTAGAGCTACATATAAGCAAAATCAAATCCGAACACCAAAAAATTTTAAAAATTTTGGAACATAATCTTGCATTAATATCATGTCAATACCATACCATAATAAACTTTACTCCTCCCTTCCTTTAGACCTTTGAAACCACTTCAACCGCTCTGTACTTCACCATACTCTGTCTGGCCATGCATCCCGGTTATCAGGATAAGCTTTATGACGAATTGTGTGCAGAACTGCCACCACACGGCGACATTAGCCTGGAGCAATTGGAACGCCTTACCTATACCGAGATGGCTATTAACGAGGCAATGCGCTTATTTGCTCCCGTTCCCATGGTTCTACGCAGCGCTAGTCAGGACTTGCAGTTAAGATGCGATGGCAAAGAGATTCTCATACCACAAGGCACACAAATCGGCATCGATATCTACAATATGCAGCGAGATTTACGTGTATGGGGTCAGTTTGCACGCTCTTACAACCCAGAGGAGCATTTTGGAGCAAATGCAGCCCCACGCCATGCCTTTGCTTTTGTTCCATTCACCAAGGGTCTGCGAATGTGCATTGGCTATCGTTACGCCCTAATTCTCATGAAGTTGCTGTTGGCCAAAATATTTCGCAGTTATCGCATTACCACAGCGGCTCATATAGAGGAGCTGCAGGTCAAGGGGAATATCTCGCTAAAGCTGAAGGATTATCCCTTGTGCCGTGTGCAGCGTAGATAGCTTGTAATCTGTCATTTTGCCTCCACTTCACCCCCACCCCTTTTCCATCACGAGTAATTTTCCAATTAAAAATGTAATTTTTGTTAGATTTTCTTCGTTGTAAATTGAATTCTTACACTTTTTGCTTCTGAAGCAAATTGCCAAGCTGGCCAGTGGCCACCACTTCGAGGTGCTAGTCCCGCCGCATGCGTTGCGTATACGTAAAGGAATTGATTAAATTGCTGCAGCAGATGCGAAGGGGTGAAAGGTTTAACCCTGATATAGTTCCAAGATGGGGATGGGGTGAATTGAAACGGAAACTGATTGCCTTGTTTCGAATGAGTAATTCTGCATATTCATCAATTTCTTTCACAGGATGGAGATCTTATTCCAAATGGCAAGCATAAGGTGATGCTGATTTATTGCTTCAAAGTTTGAAGTTCAAACACTTATCGTTAAGACTTCGATAGAAAGTACACACAATGATGCGTGCGTTGCTCGCGTTGTTTGCCCTACGATCGCATACGTGTGTCTATTTATAGAATTCAGATTAACACATAGCAGTTGTCCCTCTCGCACCAATACACAAAACTGACAACTGCTCTCTAAATACACAACCTTCGATAGCTCAGTTGGTAGAGCGGTGGACTGTAGATGGCAATTGCAGTAGTAGAAATCCATAGGTCGCTGGTTCAAATCCGGCTCGAAGGATTCTTTTTTTTTTTTTTTTTGCTTTTAGACTGCTTTAATTACAGAATGTCATTAAATGTAGCATTAAATGCAAGTTTGTGCAAAAGTTGACAAAAGAAATATTTAATTTAATGATTAAACCAGACATCAAAAGTTATTTATACTTTTTAAATTATATTTTTTAAATTATTTATAATTTGAATTCAATCAGAACGAGACTAGAATCTTCTGTAAGGATTACACAGGGTAAAAAAAATTAAACTTAGTTCTGAATATTGAAGGGTTGGCGAGATTTTTAGTAAATTGAGCTTAAAGCTGTTTAGGCGCGTTTCGTTTTTAATCCGTTATTTTATTTTGACTCTATATGGTAGTATCTTAAAGTGGAACTCTTTAACTTTCAAATAAACCATCACAAACAATTCTACGATTTTTTTAGGCGAAGATATACTATTTTGAATACATTTGCTGGAAATAACACAAATTTCTACTGCCCAAAGTTATGCCTTACAAAATCAGTACAACAGGCTAGTAATTTGTATAGAATTTTAATGTAAATTTTAACCAACACCCATAGCATACTTATGGGCAGTAAAAAATAATGTCAATTCTATACATGTATGCAGAATGGTATATCTCCGCTTAAGAAAATCGTAGTATTGTTTGAGGTAATTTACTCTTAAGCTAAGAAATATAACTATTTCGTATTATCAAAGAGATTCGAAACAAAAGAATAGCTCCTTCACATCTCGCCCCTAAAAAGGTTCAAAATAGTCATTTAAGCAACTTTAACCAACTTACAACCGTGTCGATATAGGCACTAGGGCGGAGTGCCTTGCTTTTACCAGAGTGCGAATAAATCCATCCCTACACTCAGAAAAATATTTTTCTATATTTAAGAAAATCGCCCTAAAATCGAAATCGCCTTAAAATTTAGAAAAAATTTCTATTTTTTAAAACAAAAAATTTCTGCATTTTAGCAAAGGTGGCCTAAAAATGAACTTTTTAGAAAAAACTTTCTAAAATTTAGAAATATATTTTATATTTTTTTTTCTAAATTTTAGGGCGAATTTGCTTTATTGCCTTTTCTAATTTTTAGGGTAATTTCACCTTTGATTGTAGAAAATATTTGTTACAAATGTAGGGTATTTTGCCCTAAAATTGAGAAAATAAACCCTAATTTTAAGAAAGTTTTTCTAAAAGAATATAAACAAGCTAACTTCGACAGTGCCGAAGTTTTAATACCCTTGCAAATGCTGTTTTCGAAATGTCAGAGTTTAAGAACGCTTACATAAAAATCTAACAATTTTTTAACTAAAACCCATTTTCCTACAGGTAAACATCTGGTTTCGACCAAATTTCACGAATCTTTTTGAAAACATATCAAATAACCAATCGCGGAGTTTAAGAAAGATTAAATTTAAAACAGAAAAGTTTTTCTCACTAAGACTCATTTTCCGACCGATCGGTCCTGTGGCAACCATAAGATATAGTCACCCGATGTCGATCAACTTTTTCAAATTAGTTTAATATTAAGAATCACCGACTTTAAGAACTATTTATTTCAAAACAAAAAAGTTTTTTTCACTAAGACCCATTTTCCGACCAATCGGTCCTATGGCAGCTATAAGATATAGTCATCCGATTTTGACAAAAATTTGCAACTCTGTTTGTTTATGACGCTAGCATTGAAAACAAAAAAGTTTTTCTTACTAAGACCCATTTTCCGACCTATTGTTTCTATGACAGCTATAAGATATAGTCATCCGATTTTGACCAAAATTCAAATCTGTTTAAAAGCAGATAATATTAACAATGGCCGAGTTTAAGACCGCTAACATTGAAAACAAAAAAGTTTTCCCACTAACACCCATTTTTTGACCGATGGTTCCTATGGCAGCTATAAGATATAGTCATCCGATCCGGTCGGTTCCGACATATTAGTAGCGTGCAGTAAAAAGAAGACTCTGTGCAAAATTTCAGCTCGATAGCTTTAAAACTGAGAGACTAGTTTGCATAGAAACAGACGGACAGAAAGACGGACAGACAGACAGACGGAATATTTCTATGCGTTGCAAACTTCTGGGCAAAATTATAATACCCTTTGCAAGGGTATAATAAAAAAGAAAAAGTGCTGCTTCGGTGACTTAATCCCAGGCCTCGGCCAACTGCGTACTTTCTTAACTATGGTTTTGACGCAACATCTTGCTTAAGGCAAATAGCTGAGTGGGCTAAGGCGTCCGTCCGAGTGTTGAGAGGTCCCGAGTTCAAGTGTGTCCGTCCCCCAGTTAAAGTAAAAGAAAAAACAAATAAATTTAGAACATAATTTCTATTTTTTTTTTTAGAAAAATTTTCTTAAGAAAAATCGCCTCGACTCGCCGTCGCCTTTGGCCCTTTTTTTAGGGCGATTTTCTAAAAATTAGGCCGAAAATGACACTTTTCAGGGTGAGTTGTTTTTTGAGTGTAGCTTTTGGTCCCCAAACAGACAGTAAAGCTTCTGACACAAGCTAAACGCAGCTCTCCACAGCTTGAGTGTGGCAAGGAAACTTTTCAAATTTCTGTAAACTAGTTCCTGATAAAATCAAGTCCTCCATATCCTTGTTATTATATTTCAAACGTGAACCGGACCGTCTTTACAAGAAGATTTTGATGTCAAACCAGGTTGGTGCGAATACTTTCATGATGAAACTAGCTAGTTCGCTCACGCTTTTTGTTGGCTTAGCTGTTCCAATATATAAATTTTGAATCCTATTCGCGCAAGTTTGCCATCGTGAATGTGCCAGTGTTTCTGGGTCTCTGCTGTCCAAGTTTGGTGAGATATTGCCAACAGAAACTGAAGAGCATATTTGATAAAGATATTTCTGATCGTTGCTTAGTAATTCTCATTGATTTTCGGCAATTCGGTAGGAATGTCGTCAAAAGCCTGTACACTCAAATCCCGACACTTAGCGAGCGTTTTTCCGATCTTTCCCTCAAGTGATTTTTCTGATAACAAAAAAAAAGCGACTTTTTGGGAATGATATAACAAACAAAACCGCTCATGCGCCAACTCAAGATAAAATCGCAAAACTCTGATTTTTTGGCCAGATCATGCTTTTTTATAGAATAGGCACGTCTGTCTGTTTGATTGTAAGAGATAGAGGTTTGACATGTATGGGACATATATTTCTTATACTTGCATGCAGATCAAGTTTATTTTCAATTTTTGCAACGGCCCCTCCCGCCCCTGAAATTTGGAAAAAACGTCATATCTCCCACAGTTTTGATGATAGACTGTTCGTACCTTCTAGAGATATCTAGTAATCAAAATTATTTATCGTAATCAATATTTATTTATTTGCTGAAGGAATGATAAAGATCGGATGAACGATACTCAAGTTATGAAAACGGCCAGTTAACACACCCCACCCATAACCACAGCATTCCGTTCAATAGAGGCAATCTTAGTGAGAGAGAGAGAGAGAGAGAAACTTAGAGATGAGCGCGTATAACTTGTGAGCAAATGCGAGCTGCGACATTAAGGGTACAGAGTATGTTATAGTCGGGCTTGACCGACTTTCTTTCTTGTTTAAACTCGGCCATATATTATACGATTTTTATGTAAATTTGTGGGACTATAGATATTGCGAACACAAAGGTGAGTTTTATACTTGATCGATATCTTAAAAATTGTGGTAGTTATTCAACATTTTTTATTGTGGGGGCTAGGGTGGGCGTGGCTAAAATTTCAAAGTTGGTTGATCTAGCTCTTCTAGTCTCTGAAATCTACGTGTTCATACAGACAGACGGACATGGCTATATCAACTCGCCTATTGATGCTGATCAATAATATACATATATACTTTGAATGGTCGGAAATGATTCCTTCTGCCTGTTACACACATTTGCAAGACTATAGTATACCCTTATTACTCTACGATTAACGGGTATAAACATATATTGCCATGGGGCACAACGTGGGGGCCTAGCTAAGCACTCAGGTTAGGCTACAAAAAATATAATAAACTGCTAAATATTCTGGATTTTTCTGGGCCATAGCGTTGCACGGAATGGAGCTTCATTGGGACAAAAGCTAACCACAGGGAATCTATGGTAGCTAATTAAAATTATTGGGGTAATTTGGCCTGCAAATTGAATAAAAGGATTGAGTTGCTCGGCTACTTCAATTAATCACCTTATTACATAGGCTTGTCGCCTCGAATTAGGCGGCAATAGACGATCCCGCCTCCCATCTGACCGGCTTGTTATACAAATACTCTGGTCGCCAGACAAAAAGTAAGAAAAACCAACCTAAATATTTTATTATGAACCAGTCCAGGATGGGCGTACGCCCAGCTAATTGAAAACTTGCAAAACTTTTCCTCATTAATAATAAGCCAGACCAGCAGCAGCAGCAGCAGCACAACAAGCCCGGACAAGAGACTTGGTTTGACTATTTGCCCAAGTGGGGGGTGGGGATGGGGGCAGGTGCCTGCTGCTGTCGTTTGATTTGCTGTAAATGATTTAATTACTTCTTCTTACGAAGCGCTTGAAAAGCTTTTATTAAGCTGGGATACCCTCCGGGCCCCCGTCTGGACACGCGCATTAGATTAATGTTATGATTACACAAATCCTACCCCCTTACCACGCCCCCCTTGTTGCCCTCAAGAACCGCTGTTAACTGTATTTTGAAGCGTTAACGAGAGTTGCTGTCGTTTATTTCATGCTTTTCAGATGCTGCCGTTGTGGGGTTCGCATTGAATTATGCATATTTCGTTGCAGCCAACAGAGCTTGAAGGTGAATCGGCGGCAAGTGGGCCAGGTAAATGACAGTCATGATGGCAATCCATTCATTTACCAGTAAGCTGCTGGCTCAAAAATAATACTTATGAAGAGAGGGAATTGATTTTAAACATGCCATTTAGCAGATTTATGGTATTTTCCTAAAATTGTTAGTCTATTAATTTGTATTTGGGTAAAAATTAAGTCATTTGTAGAGGAACAAACAGGAGCAAAAGCAGCCTACCTACCGCCCAATCATACCCAAAGAGTGTGGGATAAACATGAATTCAGAGTTGTCATGGTTGTCATCTTCTAAACAAACTCAAAACTCAAAACCAATTCTCGGTTGGTTTTAACTCTCTCGTGTTTTGCGGAGATATTTTTTTCACCATTCAAACAATTTTAGTAAGCAAATCTACTATTGTTAATGTAAACAATATTATTTTTCTAAAAAAAGTGGCAAATATTTTGATTATTTTATAAAATTTTCGAGATGTATGTAACGCATAGAAGGAAGCATCTCCGACTACATAAAGTATATATATGTATATTCTTGATCAGCATAGCGAGCTGAGTTGATATAGCCATGTCCGTCTGGCCGTCCGTCTGTCCATCTGTTTCTTTGCTATCTTTTCCGTCAGTTTTAAAGCTATCTTAGCCAAACTTTTGCACGAAGCCTTTTAGTACAAATACGCTGCACATTTGTCGGAACCAGCTGGATCGGACGACTATTGCATATTGCATCGGTCAAAAAACTACACAGAGAAAAAAATATGCAAATTCTACACGAAAACCTAGGATTTCTACACGTTTTTACCGGTATTTTCAACCCATTTCTTTTGTGTAGTTTTTCTGCATGCAGCGTATAGTTTTCTCATTTCAGCACGTGGCGTGTGGCTTTTCTGCATGCCGCGTTTAGCTTTCTCTTTTTTAATAGAAAAGCTACATGCCAAGTGTTGATATGAGAAACCTAAACGTGGCGTGCAGAAAAGCTACATAAACGTTATGGGTTGAAAATCGAGTCAAATCGAGTAGAAATCCTACATTTTCATTTACATAAAATAAACACTTCACTTTTTGCTTATATGCTTATCTTGAAAGCTCAATTATTTCGCTAATCTCAGAAGCAGAAGAGGACCTCCAAAACCCACACACCCACCATGTTTGGATCTGAAAAATATCACATTAAACAAATTTATATTTTTTTTTGTTACTTACTCTGGGGGGGATTTGAACTCGGAGCCGTTGGACTGAAAAAACTCGGTGGGAACGACGACCTAGACCAAGCGGTGGGCAAGCCCTTGCTCCCACTGCTCCGAAATTTTTTTTTCGGCCATTGGCGCCAGTCAGTCTCATAATAAAGTGCGTCGCAAATTATCTCGCTTCAAATTGTAAACAACAAAAAAACAATGCGAATCGGGAAACGGCGCCAACAAGACGCGCACACAGACTGCGTTTTGGGCAATAGAGACTCGCTGTTAACGGTTGATTTTTCTATTGTTGTTGTTGGGCTGCTCTCAAACTAAAATTTCATGCCCACCACTGACCTAGACGGCTGAGCTACGCCGCGCCTATAAGGCAAGGCATCTAATGTGTTACTTGTATTGAGTAAGATGTACTTGTATTGAAAACATAAACCAATTTTTGCTTGCGTGTCATTCTAATGTTCGAATTCAGTGCTCTGCTCCTTTATACACGGGACTGAAATTTCCACACGTTTCGTGTAGATTACCAACATGTAGCGTTCAGCATTTGTAATTCTAAACGTTAATGTAGAAAGTCTACAACTCGCGTGCGGAGAGCAGTTTTCTAAACGAAAAATGTAAGAATTCAGTACTACTACAGGAGCTACATTTTTCGTTTAGAATTTCCACACGCGCATGTAGGACTTCAATATCCAAACGTTTATGTAGAAAACCTTAACGTTCGTGTGGTATTCAGATTGCTGCATGAAAAATGTAGAAGTTATTTGGAAATAAGCAAATTTTTTAGTGTCGTGTAGACTTTGTTTTTTTCCCACGCAGCATTTAGCTTTTCTACATGCTGCGTTTAGTTTTTAATTTTCAACACGTTACGTGCAGTTTTTCTGCATGCCACGTGTAGCTTTCTGCATTCTACATTTAGCGTGTGCAATTCAGCAGGTCGCAACACGTTTCGTTTAGCTTTGACGTTTCTACACGCGCCGTGCAGCCAATTTTGTTTTCTCTGTGTAGGAAAAACTTCAATGCTTTCGCTCCCAAACTTGTTATTGATCAATATTATATGCTACCACACAATTCTGCCAATTTTGATTCAAATCGGACTATAGAATATAGCTGCCATGGCACACTGGTTTTTATACTGAAGTTACATAGAGTATATTAAGTTTGTGTAAAAGTATGTAACAGGAAGAAGGAATCGTTTCCGACCCTATAAAGTATATATATTCTTGATCTGCATTAACAGCCGAGTCTGTCTGTCGAACGAAGAGATCTCAGAGATGGTAAGGGATAGAGGTTTGGCATGTATGGGACATATATTTCTTATACTTGCAGGCAGATCAATTTTATTTTCAATTTTTGCCACGCCCCCTCCAGCCTCCGCAATTTGGAAAAAACGTCATGTCTCCCACAGTTTTCATGATAGATGGTTCTAACTTTCTAAAAATATCTAGTAATCAAAATTATTTATCGATTTGCTGAAAGAATGATATAGATCGGATGAACGATACTCAAGATATGAGCAAAAAAAGGTCAGTTAACACCGCACCGCGTTGTGCGCTTTCTAAGTTTCTCTCTCTCTCTCACTCTCTCTCTCACTAAGATTGCCTCTCTTGACTCGTGAGCAAATTCGAGGGTAAGGGTACAGAGTATGTTATAGTCGGGCTTGACCGACTTTTTTTCTTGTTTTTTTTTACCTTTTTTTGGCATAAACTCTAGTTGTTGAGATATTGACCCCAAATTTGGTTCGTACGCATATTTTTGACCCCAAAGACGAGTTGCAAAGATTCACTCAATTTAGACCTATATTTTATATAGCTACCATATAACCGATCTGTCCGATTTGCCCCAACCTTGTTGTTTCTTATGCTACTGAACTGAAATTTGGTTTGTACTCGTATTTTTAGCTTCTAATACGACTTACAAAATCGTGTTTGACTTGGATCATTACTTCATATAGCTCCCATATAGCCGATTTGAGCTAACTTTGTTGGTTTTAACGCTATTGAACAGAATTTTAGTTTGAACATGTATTTTACGCTTCTTAAGCGACTTATTGAACTTTGTTCAATTCGGCACACTTTCTCATATAGCTGCCATATAACCGATCTGACCGATTTGCACCAACTTCGTTGGTTTTAAAGATATTGAACTGAAATTCGGTTTGAACACGTATTTTGAGCTTTTTTAGCGACTTATCGAAAATGGTTTGATTCGGCATACTATTTCATATAGCTGCCATATAACTGATCTGTCCGATCTGCCCCAACTTTGTGGAATTTTACGCTATTGAACTGAAATTCTGTTTGTACTTTTATTTTTAGCTCTAAATACGACTCACAAAACTTTTTTGTGTTTGACACTACCAAGCAAAAAAATTTTTTCATCTCTTTCTCATGTAGTCTATTCAACTAAAGCACGAATTC
This sequence comes from Lordiphosa magnipectinata, assembly GCA_037044535.1. NCBI lineage: Eukaryota > Metazoa > Arthropoda > Insecta > Diptera > Drosophilidae > Lordiphosa > Lordiphosa magnipectinata. Next base: position 45,429 of record JBAMBO010003899.1, read on the forward strand.
AGCTGCAATAAAGCCGATTATCTCGAAAAGTCGCACGTTGTAGCAAGAAATGTTAGTTACTCATAAGTCAGCACACTTTCGTTAATAACTTTGCATTTACAACCCGGTGCAGCGTTGAGCCATGCTTAACTATTTTTCCACAAAAAAAAAAACAGCTACACTGGTGAGGGTCAACCTAAAATTACACATTAACAACACATCAACAACACAACCGAAATCAAAATTGACAAACGCGTTATCAACTTATAATCTTAAATATCTGGACTAAAAATTTGCATTTTTACAATTTTTATTTTGTTTCTAACTTTTTCAGCAGACGCACTAAAAGTTGGAAAAAATTTGCTGTCAATTTTACTAAAATCACGTGGCACACAAACAGCTGACTTCAACAGCCCGTCAACAAAACAGTGTTGCCACAAAGTTTGAATATGTTTTGTTTTTTATCTAAGAGGAGGTATGTAAATATTAAAAACCAATTAATATTTGAAATCTGAAAAAACAATTTTTTTGGGTTGATGCCAAAAAAAGGCCAAAAAAACGACTGTGCATGGGAACGATCGGTCAAATAAGTAGTTCTAGTGAGACAAGCTTTTTGTGTTCAATGGCAGCGTCTTTATACTTCCCAGTTATGAATATTATCACTTTCCACACAGTTTTAGGGAGTTTGGTCAAAATCTGATGAATATATCGTATTGCTGCCATATAACAAACTGGCAAGCAAATGGTCAAAGTAGTGGTCCCTTCTATTGCTGAGTTATGAAAATAACCCAGCTAAGGATGTTCTACGAAAATCATTTAAAACCTTAATTTATATCAATTATACAAGCTGCAAGGGTATATGGACTTGAACTCTAATTTATCTAAGTTAAATCGGAATTGCTTAAGCAGTTGTATCCGGTGTCAAGTGGATACGATTCGTAGAAAAAGGAAGACTTGATCTAGTAACCACATATTTCCTTGCCACCTTCCATATAAATTTGTAAAAGTAAAAGGAATTCGATACCGATGTCTTAAACCAGCGGTGGGCACGTCTTAACTCCTATTGCTCTGAGAGTTATTTTTCGGCAACTGGCGTCACTTCCGCCGACACATACTTGACGGCGCAGACATCGCAACAAGAGCAGTGTGTAGATTGCTGTTCGATTTAAGCCTCGCTGATAAGGGTTGTATTTTTTTCTGTTATTGTTGCTGGACTGCTCCCTAACACAAATTTCGTGCACACCTCGAAAGTTACGGAATTCATAATTTTTAAGTGCACTTCTCTCCATATTAACCTCGCCAATTGAAAGCCCCAACTTGTTGAACACGCCAGAATTTCCCATAATTCAGCGAATTGAAAGTTGTTCAAAAAAACTTTTTATGTTCGGTTTGAGTGATTCATTGCCTTTTTTTTTCATTGCACGCCCCAAACAGTTATTGCAATTGACATAGTTTTTTTTTGTAAACAATTTAATAGTTATTCATTATGTTTGCCCGTAATCCGCGAATGAAATTTGCATTTGGTTCTCTCACCTGCCATGAATTCAAAGTTTTTAATTAAATATCGGGCAGGGCCAAAAAAAAGGAACACACACTCGCATTTTCACGAATTCTCGGCAGCTGGAAAAATATTTTTAGAGCTTTGTCGGATGCAGCTCATCCCATCCCGATTGCATTCTGCAGCAAACTTTTTAATTAATTGCGCTGGCTGCATTTTGGCAAAAGGCAAAAGCTTTAATTGCAAATGAAAGGATGAGGAGTGGACACCACTGAACATGGCTAATTTGCAGCACACGCACACACATGGCGGTCAATCAGTTACTCATTTTGAGTTTCATTTGGGCGAGATGAAAGGTTCATCCGCTTCATGTTTCGCTTCATGTTCGCTAATTTATGCGGCGCTGCAGCCGCAAGGCATCATCGGCGAACGAACAAAAGTTTTGCCAACTGACACGGCAACAGGAATGGGGGAGTGGTTTTTGCTCCTCCCGTTCGCATTTTAAACTTTGTCCTTGTCTTCTCGATTTGGCCCCGCCTGGGCGGGCACTGGCCAGGTCTAGCTATGTCTCCCGTTGCCCCTTATGTCCTTCGACCGCTGTCCAGAACAATTTGTCAAACAACAAGCGGAAAAGTTTCGTACGTCACATCGAGAGATCGTAAAACACTTTGTCACTTATGTATTATAAGGGCAGTACGGCCAGCAGGGCGGTAGAAGGTGGAGACTGTTGTTGCTATTCACTTGGACATTGGAAAAACTCATCACAAATTAGTTCGCATACTATCCTTACGAACCGAGTTTCGAGTCAAGTGAATGAAATATAGTTTTTGCATAAAAAGTGGCGCATTTTCCAACATAGGAAAATCTCATCATAAATTATCTTAACAAACTGAGTGTTCGAACTTGAACATGATATGCAACTCGGCCCACACGTAGTGTAAATCTCATATTTAAATATTTAGCCTATGTCGCCTATGTCATAAACATGCCACTTTTTGGAATAGCATTAAATATTAATAACGGCAGTGACAAGGATCAGCCCAGCCGAGACACCACTTGAAGACGTCATCCGGTGGAAAGCAATTGACATGTATTGTGTGAAAAACCACCCTTGTGACCAACGCAGATCATTTATTCACACGCAGCTATCTTACAAATACTGTCTTAGTTAAGAATAGAAATTAAGGGATGAGAAATTTAGAAATAAAAGCAGGATCGCTCGACAAGAGCGAGTCAGTACGAATCAAAAACTACAGCCGAGCTCATTGAATGTTTAGTTCTATTACATTTTTTCTATACATTTTTTATTCCTTCGAGCCGGATCTACTTGCAGGATTGTTATTTCGCGCGTGAGCGAGATGGCATTAATGACCGAGCTAAGTGTCGCCCGTGAGAGCATGAAATAACTCGGGTTGTCTGTGGCTGAGCTGAAGCGGACAATGATGACCGACGGGTTGAGCTGAGTGACATTGCTGCAATGATGACCGTATTTTCTGGAGACAGTTTCGGCTGTGCTACCGTGTTGTATTTCGGCTTTACATTACACGAGCTGCGTCCATAACTCGTACATAACTCTCAACCCTTTTTCATTTCGCTCTGCTCACGTCACTGACCGAAAAACCGAGGAATAAATGGGCTCGGGCTTCCCTCAACCGAATGTTCTGTTATCGCGCTCACTGCTAAAGCGCCCCATACACCACACAAATTTTTGCGCAAAGCGCTAATGTGTGTTAGTGAAATATGGGTGTATGCGTCATACGTACGCATTTGTGCAGATTAAGACCAAAATCAAAAGCGTTTTGATTTTTTGGGTTTTTTGTTCAAATTTTCAGGAGTGTTTGTGTGGTGAGTGTGCATTTTGCGCAATTTGTGCTCAGTTCGTAGCAAGTTGTCGGCGCGTGCGCTACTTGCAGAATTGTATTTTGGAATTCATTGAAGTGTATCGTTCTTTACCGAAGGAGTACGCCAACAGAGACATAAAGAACTCCCAATATAAAATTTTGATAGAAATAGCTTCTCGCAAAATGGTATCTTGTTTTTAAATTAAAGGAGTCTCCAATTCCGGCAAACCATCAAAAACTTGTTGATTCATCCGAAGGAAGTTCCTGAGGTCCTTTGGCGATGTACTCCCCAATTCGTTCAGTAGATGATCATGTGTAGAAATTGGACGTTGAACTAGCCACAGCTTCGCCCACAAGCGCCTTTTCTTATCTTTTTTTAATTTCACTGCCACTGCCAAAGCAACAGCAATAGCGTCTGCGTCTTCCTCTCCATCTTTACTTGCCGAGTGCTTGCTTTAAACTGAAATTGGCGCAAATGTTGGTGTGGTGTGTGGGCTAAATTCGTGTGAATTTGCACAAAAATTTGTGTCGTGTATGGGGCGCTTAAGTGGCTGTGGTTTACCACACAGCACTGATCGGTCTGACAGCAACCTCATAACAGGCCCAACTCAATCCATTGGTCTTAAATTGCGCGCTTCTCGAAGACCAAACTGTCAAAATGTTCTTTGAAAAGGTTGCAGACTTAAGAGTGGCGCCAGAGGTTAACATAAGCTGAGAGAGAGTCTATGCAAGAGAGAACGAGAGAGCGCATACAATTCGTCGCATACATTCATATCGTTAGCCGAGCCTTACACACCGATGCATACATACGAAGAAGACCTTTTGAATGCGGGAATTTTGAAAAACGGTTCCAAAAAGACCTTAGACCTCCTCTCACAACCAAATAGAAGCAGAGAGCGTAGTTAAAGGTTGTTTTGGTACCTCTTTTCAATGTGGTCGCACGAAAGCTGTCGTTTTCTGACAAAGGCAAACGGTTCTCTATCTAGTCAACTCACACAAATTGCTCATTTGTTCAGTTGTTCACTTGTTTTGGTTCAATTGTTCAGTTGTTCACCTGTTTAGTTGTTCTTGTTCACTTGTCTAAGGCGGAAGGTTGTGTGATATATTAAGTTTGTGCAAAAGTATGTAACAGGGAGAAGGAATCATGTCCTCCATCCTATAAGGTATATATATTCTTGATCAGCATCAACCGAGTCGATAAAGCCATGTCCATCTGTCCGTCTGTCTGAAGGTCTGTAGAAGGTTTGTACCTTTTAGAGATAATTAGTGATCAAGATTATTTATCGATTTGCTGAATAATTGGTAAAGATCGGATAAACGATACTCAAGTTATGACCAAAAGTCAGTTCCAGTGGTTACAGGACTGGCCCCATCTACTGGTCACTTTTGAAAATCAAGTAGTGGCGCCATCTTTTGGTCAAGTTATGACCAAAAGGAAGTTCGCTGCCGCAGCGCTGCCACTGCCGGGTACAGACTATATTACAGTCGGGCTTGACCGACTTATTTACTTGTTTGTTTTGCCGTCGGGATTTCAAAGAGGTGGGTTTCTGTAGCACTGATCGCTTTATTATTGTTGTTGATCTGCTTGGCTTTTCTGGCTTTTTCTTTCTACACACATATGTACCTAATTTGTGTGAATGTGCGTCGTTTACTCTCACGCTGACTCTCCCGCTCTTATGGTACAGACCACAGAACAACACACAGACAGACGTAACAGCTCACAGAGCAAGGCAGACATCACAATTCACAGAGCAAGAGATACAGAACAACTCTCTGAGAAAAAGAGACTGAACAGCTCTGTGAACAACTCAATTAACTCTGAGCAAGACGGACTGAACCTTATAGATTGAACAAGATAGACTGAACAAGACTCGCTGAATAACATCGTAAGATTACATTACAAACTATTTCGTATATTATCCTTATCCGTACCAAGTTTGAAGTCATTCGGATAAAAAATAGTTCTGTACATGTAGAGTTTTCCGCTGGCGCATTTTCTAACATCAGAAAATCTGATCCTTACTATCCTTACTTACTTTTTCGGCGGTTTTTAAAACCCCCGTCTTAGTCAACACAAACGGAAACTATTGTCAAAATTTCTTAGATTTATGTTATAGAGCTTTCGTTTCTCCGTCCGTCAGCTTTTGCACTCTTTACCAAAAAACAAGGAGCATTAGAAATACTAAAAAAAAAGACATTTTCAACACTTAAATTTCAAGCCCAAACAGAAATCCCGAATGTCTTGTGTCTTTAATTTAATAGCACAACCTCAGTTTCCACTCTGGTAAAATATTCTAGTCCTGTCTGTTTGAGTTTGTTAAGTGGTTTTTGTTAAGCGAAAACTTTTTAATACAATTTTGCTTAAATAATTTTACTTTGATTTCATTTGACGCCCAAAAATAGTTCAGCGTTTTTGCTACACTAAGCAAAAATGCTTTAGGAATTGATTGCATTTTGTTTTTTGGCAAAGTGCCGCAAGCGAAACTTTTAGAGCTGCCAAATTGAGTTTGGAAACTGTCTTGGCTCTGGGTGGGTCACATATGTGTCTAATTCAATTTGGGATAAGCGGTTGGCGCACCACGTTAAACTCCAATAACAATTAGCATTAACACATTGATGAGGGAGCTCCATTTGTAGTGCGTTTTGTTTGCCATTTAATGTGGCTAAGATTTGCTTTTGGGTGTCGTAAAATGAGAGTAAACTTAATTACAGCTGCAGCAGCAGCTGCGTGTTAATGCGGTTTACCTACGCCAAGTCGGTCCCGCCCATTTATCCTCCTCTGCTTGGCTTAGAGATATGCTTTGTTTATTAGTCAGCTCTTGCTGTCAGTTAACGTACATGCGGGCGCCTTGCTAAATGTTTAACTGTAATTAACGTACACGCACACACTCACTCAAGCATACCGAGTCCTGTTTTGTTTTGTTAGGAGTGTTGCCTACATTGCGTCTATACAGGAATTGTGATTAATTGGAATATATTGTCAAAGTGCTTGGAGTGTAATCACTAATAAGAAATACATTTGTGCATTTGTCAAATTAGTTTTTTTTTGTACAATTTTATAGCTAAGTAAACTTGGCAGGTAACTATAGTTGATCAATCATTTTTTTAAACAATTTCAATTTAGTAAAACACCAAAAAATAATTCTGGTCGCGCGCGATATTTTTGAAACGCACCCGTTGATATTTGAACAGTACATTTCAGTCCAGGTACCTGTAAGGGATGCCTTAGGGATTCAAGTGCGCTTAGGAATTAAAAAATTGACACATCTACTAGCAATTATAATTGCTTATATGCATTGGTCCAACCAAAAAATGTAAACTAACACTAACACAAACTAACACTGTTTCGATTCAGTGGTTCATGGAGTTCGGTTAGGCTTACTACTGTGGCCAAAATAAAAACAGGGAAATTTTAATTAAATTTTTTTGGGATTCCGTTAGCGATAAATGTTTTTATTTTTAAGTTGGCAACACTGTCACTGACATCAGTGCAAAATTACACGTCAAAATATTCATTAGTGTTTGAGATACGCGTCCGTTTGTAAACAGCAAACAGAGAACTATTCAACAACGCAATTCCATTAAAGTGTGTGTTGAAAATGTTGCAGAAGGCCTTCGGTGAGCAAGCTCTATCGAAAACAATAGTTTATGAGTGGTACAAAATGTTCAAAGAGGGTCGAGAAAGCGTTGAAGACGAGACGTCGCCAGGACGACCATCAACACCAACTGAAAGAATTGGTGCTCCGAAATTGTCTATTGAGACCTCACTGACATTGCTGGAATATCAGAAGGATCAGTGGAAACCCTTTTGAGTGACCATTTGGGCCTCAGAAAAGTGAAGTTTCGCCAAAAACTTGACCCATATCGTTCCGCACCCACCGTATTCGCCTGACTTAGCACCAAGTGACTTCTATCTATTCGCTAAACTCAATAGACTGCTCCGTGGACACCGTTTTGAATCGATTGAAGAGATAGAAACCGAAACGATAAAGTAATTGAGGGCTATACCGTAAGCGGACTTTGCAGCATGATTTAAAAATTGGAAAAAAAGTTGGCACAAGTGTATTGCATTCTGGGGTGACTACTTAAAGGGGGATGAAATGAATTTACAAGAATAAATAAAGATTTTTGATTTATAAACAAATTCCCGGTATTTTTTGCTCACAGTAGTATAACACAGCACTATAGGAATATTTCTCCCAATTTTCAGGCATTAATTAATATTTGTTTTAACTTAACAAAAGTGAAACGGAAGCGAAATTGATGGCTCAACAAGGTGCAAAAAGTCACAGCCCTAACAATTCTAAACAAAATTGTGTAGTTGAATTTTCTTCACAAATTTTTTTTGTGAGATGAATTACGAATACCCTCAACTACAAGGACACCACGATTGATTTCTACAAATTAAAGGCACTAACATCTACTAGCACTAACTTAAAGTACATACCACAATGATTAAATTCCATCAAAATTGTTTGTCATAACTTTCTGTTTTTATTAATTTTTGGCAATTGCAAATCGCAGCAGAAAAACACGCACTTAAAGGGCGGTATCCACCGGTAGCCAAAAAATTTCTTGTGAAAAAGTTGATATTCCGCAGATTCTTAACAGAGTCTGCTAAGCCTATGTTAACACGATAACACAATTTACTCTGTCGATAAACGTTTCAAAGAAACCTTGCGCTGCTCTGGCGCTGTAAAATATGCCCGCGAACTTATAAGCAACAACACCTTGCAGGATTATGAATATAACATATTTAATGTGCTATTTTAATATATTTTTATTATTAAATGAAATTAATAATAAATTAATTGTTATCATTATGACAGTTCGATGTAGTCCCGAGCAGCGGCACTTAACAAACACCTCGCACTTGGCTGCCACGGCAAAGATTTCGTTCATCTTGATTGGAAAGTAATTCGCGCATTTCTGGCGATTTGCCTCCGTAAAGTTGGTCAGGTCATGATGATCTTCTGGATGTACTGCTGTAGCATGTGTGACTTGGCGGCTCCGCTGAACTCGAAAATGGTAATGGGCAGCGGTCCCTGGGTGGTCACATAGCACTTGGCCACGTAGTCGGGGCCCTGTCAGGGAAACGTTAAGAAATGGAATTGATTTATAAAGTTGAAGTTTGGTTAGCCCATTTCGTACCTTGATAAAATAGGCATTGATGTAGGGCACATCCTCATTGCCCGATCCGCTTTTGCTCGGTCACCTTCAGGGCGTCAATTGAGGCTGCACTATCCGCTATACTACCGCTTGATAGGAGGCCAGCAGATCGCTGTCCACTGAACTGGGAGCGGGCATTTGGTTTGTGGCCGTTTTACTGTCGCGATCATAGCACCGGCGGCTGTTCAATGATTTTCCTTTTGGTCTGGTAGCTGTGATCGAAGACATAGTTGAGGCGAATCAATTCGAACTGATTGAGGGGACTGGAGTGTGAAGTGTTTGAATGCTGGCCAAATAGATTTTAAGCTCCTCGCTTGCGGTTTGTGGTGACAGGAGACGCCACATGAGGTTGCAGACCGTGCTCCGGTCCGCCGGTGTTCTCTGGCGGGTTTCTGAGTGTTTCTTATCCGCCAAGTCCCGCACCTAGCTCCTCACTTTCATGGCGTTTATTAAATTCAGCTTACCCGCCATAGAAAGTTTGATTAGGCGACGTTTTCTGCAGGAATCTTTTTTAGCTGCACCCAATTTCGCCGCACAAATTAGAATAAAAACCTATTTTGTTCACGTCACGGCAAAAAAGAGGCGTTAACAGCACTTAAAGCACTTAACAGCGCTTGAACAAGACGTAGAGGCAAACGTAAGAACTTTTCGCGATTGGTAGAAACCGAATTTGAAACGGCCACACACAAAAATTCCTTAGCAGTTTTTTTTATATGGAGTTTTTCATTTCGCGGCCGTTTTCGTAGCCATGGACAACGCCCTTAACAACGAAAGAAAAGAAAAGCGGGTTTCATAAGGATTTTCAATTTTATCTCTGTTTGTGACAGCTAGTCATTGGTTGCCACCTCATTTGTTGATAAATTTAGAGCGAGGAAGTTCGTTCGGTGTCCAAGCTATGCGGGTAATACTTTTCGAGGCGAGGTAAGTAAAATAGGGTTGAAAAGGGGAATTATAGTTAGGACTTTTTTAGTTTTCTAGATGCGCTTTGCTTGAGGTCTGGACCGAGAGCACAGCCTTCTTTAAGCTTTTCCAATTTCTGACCTACAGACGTGGGAAAGGCGAGCTGGTGGAGAATCATTTGGCTGGCATTGAGAATGAGTGCTTGCGCCAATTCTTAACCTATATTCGATGAAGGAAGAGTAGGCAGCTGAGAAAAAGGATTCGGCCAGGTGATGGTCTCTTTTAATCAATACTGTGGTCACCTCCTGCATACGTGGATTGACACAGTCGAATACCAAAATGGCCGCCCTGCAACTGTTGCAAAAGTATATTACCTTCGAGACTATATTGCATCGCATTTTGCCCTACATAGTAAGTACTTTAAGGACTTTCCAAATCTTCATCTAAATCTCTCTTTCTCTCTCTGTCTTTAGCTGAATCTGGCCCAAAAATCTGCCGGCAAGGTGCAACACTTACTGCTTACCTAGCCGTAGTTAAGAATATACCACGAAGCAAAGCCAATGTCTTTACCGATTAAATACTGCCCTTTATCATGGATTTGGTCAGTGAACTAAGTGCGGTGAACTAAGTGTGGCCACACGGCCATTGCCCGGAATATTGCAGCTTTGGCGAAGGAGTCACAGACACATTGGAAACGATTCGATCCGTTTTCGCTGTCGAGAAAGTGTCGAGAGCGGATTCGAAAACGTGTATCGAGAACGTACGTTTTGCTGCTACAAACTGAGCGACAGGTAATACTTTTTCGGACCGAAAACGGAACACATTCTCGATAGTTTAGTTAGAGAAAACTTCGAGAAAGCATCGAAAACGAATCCGTTCTCGCTAACGATTGTCGGGTGGGATGTGGTATGTAACATTGAAGACTGATGTATTTGTGAACTAATGAGAAACAAATTTTTGGAAAAGGGGTTTATGCCTAAGAAATGGCAAAATTTCCTTTAGTGTGCTGTACTAATCAAGTACTGTAGCATTTCTCATATCCCAGCAAACATCTTTTATCGCAGAAGATAAGAATGCGATTCTTCCAGTAGGCATCGTTTTACTCTAGCGAAATTGCATAGCAATCGCATTCTGATCTCCCTTCGAGAAGAAGTCTGACACTCTGCGACACTTCTCAGGGTTAAGTAAGTTATTCATCTTGGGAATAAGAAAAAGTATCTGCTGGAGATAAGAAAGCGTTTCTTCCTTAAGCTCAGTACGCAGTTGTTTAGTAATTATTCAAAATTAATCACAAAAAAATATATTATTTTGATTTCATATAGCGCAATTAGCTACTCAGTAGATATTGCCAGCAATAGTGTAGAGGTTAAGAACTTTGACTTAAGCTCAAATCCCAGTAAGGCACAATTATTATTACAATATAATACACAAATATTAACAATATTTAAACTGTTTCAATTATAGCATCACGCATTCGCAATTAATGAAGTGCTAGACATATACCCTGTTTATACCCAAAATAAATATCATGATAAATGCCCTTAAAGAAAATTAATATTAAAAATTGAGAAAATAGTTATTTTATTTTTGACTTAACGCTAATTATCGCTCTATCTGCAAGTATAACGAGCACTCGTTCCTTCCACTTCAAAACTCTCTAACTGTCGACGATCCGTGGACACTTACTTTTTTAAAGCAATTTGAATATTCTCTCAGCCTTCCAATTAGTTTCCCCTCATAAAACTCACCCACTCCCGAGTCAACTTTACTGTCGAGGGCATTATCCTTGTTACTTTAAGTGTTTATATGTAAAATATAAATGCAAACTAATTTAATTCCTTTTGGGTCCAAGGATTGAATTCATTTCAGAAGAAATTGCTACACTCTGTTGGCATAATGAGGCATGAAAGGCATCAAGAGCAGAGCCAGGTCGGGGACCGGGACAAGTTGCTGTCTGAGTTATCTCGACTGCTTTACAGCTACTTGGCCAAATTGTTGCCGGGTTGTAAAAAAACGGAGAAGAAAACCAACTTTACACTGACAGACTGAGAACTTGGGCATAAATTTTGCATGACCGAGTCAGTTGCTCGTACATTACATGTGTTGGTGGGGGTCTGGACGGATGTCTGCGCTGCTCTCACGCGTGTCTCAAACTTACCTGCTGTGATTTATTCAATCAACTTGTGCGTCGCCCCAAAATAAAAATAAAAAAAGAAAAAAACCAACTCAAGCCGCTTTTATTATTTAGACATCTTTGTTCTCGCCACAATGTTGCTGCCACCGCTGCTTGCGCCTTATGCGAATTTAATGTCACTTGGCTGGCTAAACAAACTTTGCTGCCACATTTAATCTGCATAATTTTTTATGAAAATTACAAGGAAGAAACCAACGAAAATGGAGATTCTTATTGTGTATTTTTGGCACTCTAAATTTGTAGCTGACTTTAATTGCTTAAAACATGTGCGGGCTTTTCCCCCCTTCGATCCTTTTGTTCGGTCCAACGTCAGATTGACGTCAAACCCGACCTCCACTGACTAAATATAAACTCATTTGCGGAAGTATGAAATAAAATAATTGCAATGCGATTTGCATTCAGAAATGGTGCCATGGACAGACTTGGCATTGCCTTATTGTCATACGGATGGAAGGCGAGGTGTCTGGGAAAACCCTACGGGCACATGTTAATTGTCACGTGAACTGAGTGGCTTGCCTACCAGGTGGCCAATACTCCATAATGGCTAATTTAATAAGCCCTTCAAGACGGGCAATGAATTTGAAAAAAAATCTCACGAAAAACTTGTCTCCAAAGTTATAAGAAGTTTTGGCTTCAAGAAAAACCAAGTACAGAAGTTGTTTAAAACGCAAATGCGCTTGAGAGTGACTCGCTCTGGTTCCAGAAACTGAAATGAATCTCATTTTTTTAAAATTTGATCTCCTTTTATACCCTGTACCCATTGAAAATGGGTAAAAGGGGATCATGAAGTTGTGCAAAAGTATGTAACAGGGAGAGGGAAGCATTTCCGACCCTATAAAGTATATATATTCTTAATCAGCGTCAACAACAGTACTTAGGTGTATACCGTACCCAAATCAAGTTTGTTTCAGATTTGGAAAATTCTCCCCCCTCCCTCCTTAAGCCGCAAAAAACTGTCAGAGCCCTAATTTTCAAGCTAGAACCTCGTGGCTTAATATATATTATCCTAGGTCGCTCAGGTTTTGTGTAATGTGGCATTTAATATTCTGAATCGCGCAGAAGATCCGAGTAAAAACACCAAAGCTATACACGAAACCATTTTGCTTGTGGTAGCGGGGGGCAGCTATTGCAGGCAGCTAGAGCGCGTATGAATGTGTGCGCGCGCGTGTGTGTGTATACGTTTGTGTATGTTTGCATGTGGGTCTCAATTGTACAGGGTATTTTGTAGTCGGGTCACTCGACTACAGCGGTCTTACTTGTTTTTATACATTTTTTGATTAGACCCTCCAATTTGGGAGTGCGGATTCTAAATCTATTTTTGGGTGCTCTCTGCACTTGTGTTCAAACGCAAGCAGATAGTTGCATTATTTGTGAGTGTCCTCTGCCTCTAAAGTCAACCCGAATACATTCTTAAAACAAAAAATGTTTATAAAATAAATAGGTCAAAAATGATCTTGGCTTAAGCCCATAACATTCTAAAGCTGTTTTCAGTTTGTTCTTAAAAATATTAAATTAAATCGAATAAGGCTAGAAAAATCCAAGGAAAATAAATTAACCAAGGCCCAATGTGGTATTACTGTAGGCCATAAATCTTTCCTCACTCCATTACAAAGAACAGATTCGACTTAAAATAATTCTCAATTTCCTCTTTGCCTTTAGAGTTTTATTCTTAATCTATTTTCCTGCTTAATTTCGGCTAAATGTAAGTACGAAAAGATCTAGATTTAAGAACGTTTGTTCTCATTTTAATAATACTAACAGTTGTTTTTCGATTCTAGAATGTTTCGTACTTATAATACGAAAGTACACCCAAGCCACGCAATTTTCGGTACTTGATACTCAGCATATGATATTAAGTTCTCGATACTTAGTGCTTGATACTCAGTAGTCGTTACTCAGTATTCAATACCCAGTACTCGATTCTCAGTACTGTGGGTTTGTTTGCACTTCAACGGCAAATGGCTAAGCGGCTGACTCTGCAAAAACAAAGGCGTAACAAAAAAAATCTGTCGCAAAAGACCACATTTTTCTAGCTTGAGTCCCCCAGTCTTCGAGTGGTGGTCGACAAGCAAGTGCGCCCAAGCTGGGTTGAGGTTGCAGAGTCAATTGAATTGGGTAAAGTACCCCGAGTAGAGATTCGTTTGCCAGACGCTGAGGAGTAGA
>JBAMBO010003901.1:0-70754 GCA_037044535.1 Lordiphosa magnipectinata
GCAAACAGCTTTTGATTTGTAGCTCCACTGTCACCTGCGGCCTTGTCATTCTGGGCCTCAGGCGTCGAGCTGATTTGCCCATTAGGTTGCCTTGAATCCAATTGTGACACCATTGATCTCACTGATTGTCCTATGCTGGACTCCAAATCAGTCACATCCTTGGTTGGGCTCGACATCTTGTCCCAAACTCGCGATAGAGTTACGCAACAATTGAGGTTAGGTTCTCTATACGGCCTGATGACCTCACACAGATTACGTAACGGGTGAGGTTATGTTCAACCCCACACACTCGTTCAGCCAGCCGGTTCGTTGTTCACGTGCTACCGCGCTTCTTCTTCCTCTCGCTCTCGCTTCTCACTTGGTTAGCCAGCTCGCTGTCCACGTGCTACTGGCTAGTTTTCACCGTGGAAGAAGTCCTCATAAAGCAGGAAAAAGCCTATTGGCTGATGAAATATTTGCACACGATCTCTTCTTTGTTCCCTGCAAGCCGGTTCGTTGTTCACGTACTGCCGCTCTTGCATCCACTCTGATTTGGGAGTTGAGACCGTATTACAGGTCGCGCAGCCAGAAAAATATAATTTTCTGGTTGGAAATAAATATTTCAGGATGTTGGTTCGCGATGCGTGCCAGAGGCTTTAAACCAGAAAAGTAGCACCGACTTCGAGCTCCCCCACAGTCCGCTGCCCAACACAAAGGCTTGATTTGTGGGTTAATTCAAATGTGTGCTGACGAAGAGCTGAAATCTTTATTTACATGTCTTAGTTCTCTCTATTACATAATTTGCTGTTCAATTGTCTTACACTTGTGCTTTACTCGCCTCTGCCTTTTATGCACATCCACACCGCTTGCCAGAAAATTCTTTACTAAAGCCAGGCAAAGCAACGGTTTAGAAGCTGACCGTTGCGTATGCATGCAAGCAAAACTACAATACTTTAAGGCGTACATAACGGTTGATCTTCGAAAATAGACAGGGGCGTAGTAACACGGGTCAAGGGATTCAACATTCAGGCGCGGGGCTACTATAAGAGTTAGCGACGCAACAGCAGGAATAGAAGCCTGAGTGATGCTTTACTCCTAAAATAAAAGCACAGGCTGGCGCGTCACAAATTACAACCCTAACTTTTACTTCAAAATGTTTGTTTTCAAAATCCATGCCATTGGCCATCAATGTCTGTAATTCTGCAACGAACTCTTCTAAATAACAATTTGGACTTTGAGGATTAGTACAGCCGCAATAGATGCCTGCCACCAATACAGGTTTTGTTTCATTTATATTAATTAGAATGGACCATACTTGCTTGCGGGAACTTTTAAACAAAGGAAGAACATCTACATTAATATTAAGCCAAATGTCCGATCGATCAAATTGAAAATTTCGCAAGAAATCGGTAAGTGCGTCTTTCACCCCGTAGTGAAAATATTCTCCGGGATTACAGGTCGTTTAATAACTCCACATGGAGTACTCTTTAAGGTACGCACATCCCCAGGCAAATCATGAATTTTCTCTGATAGTATAGTAAGTAAGTCACTGGACGCCTGCCTACTAGTATTATTTGCTGAAAACCACTGTGCTAAACGGGTATTACAATTTTTTGAATCCCCCTCTCTTTTTCCTGCATAGTTTTCTGTCTCTTGATATCTGAAATTTGAAACCAAATAACATGTTCATTTTTTTTCAATTGAAAAAAACTACAACAAAAGCTACAACAAAAAACTACGAAAATCTATAATCTACACCCATAGACAATTAAAAACCGCACTCTATCTTTTTATGCTTATGTGCCTTTTCTAGCCGGAGTTTCCTTTTTCTGTTGTCAATAAATCAATTTCAAACAAAAGTGGACACAAAATTTTTTTATGTCACTGTCATATAATTTTAAAAAATTATACTTTTCAAGTCACAATTTGCCAAGCTTGTATTGAGAAATTTAATTAAAGGAAAGAAAAAATTCTTCTTAATTATAAAAATGATTTGTTTTGACCAAAACTTAATTTTTCCAATGTGATTTGAAAAATATAATTTTTTCTAGGTTTATGAATGTATTATACAAAATTTTGAGTTCACTTTTGTTTGAAATTGATTTATTAAGCCTAGTACTGAGGGCGTTCGAATTTTCCTTCAAGAAATTAGCTAGATATTCCTTTTGTGGAATGTATAAGGCAGTGTGGCCAGATAACCTAAGAAAATACCAAAAACCGAAAATAAATCAAATGGGCAGCTGATTTGTACTTTGACTTAGCTAAAATGTTTAAATTAAGTGAGGCCCAATACACAACATGGAGGTTGTTGCAATTTCTGCTATTATAATGAATAAAAAACAAACGCACTTTGCTGTGTCACCCGAATAGAGCTAAAAAATATTGTAGCATCCTACTGCGCTTTTCACAACTATATGATGCGCTCAGGACTTAAAGAAGACGCTTCGATAGCACAGCCCACCACACACAACAGTCGACCCAGTCCCAAACATGTGCGGAATACAATTAGAAATTTTGTCAACTCAGAGATCCGGTCTGTAAATTGGCAAAATGATGCTGCTGGTGTTGTCAATATTCCAATTTTTATTTCATTTTTTATAATATTCTTATCATATAAATTTATAATATTATACTATTAATTATTTTGATTATTTTATTGTTTATTTTTCTTTGTGAGCCTCTACTGACTCAAAAAGGAAAACTGTAATTTGCACCTCCATCATAGTGGCCACGTCGGAGGGCAACTGGCTTAGCAAAGGGAAGATTGGTCGGGTTAAGTCCTTCCTCCTCTTCTTTTTGTTCAAAAAATTATTACACCACTCTCAACAACTCATCGGATACTAAGGGCTGTTTCACCATCCGCTTTTCGGTCTGCTTTGCCTGCTGAGAAAGACAATTTGTCAATATCTTCGCATATCTTTATATCCAAATATTTAACTTACATAGGAATATGACGGTAATGTAGAGTTTGTAGAGTGAAACTCTAAAATGTCATCGAAAAACTTGCTCTCTTCATTGGGCTGGATTGATATTGCAGAGCTGGTGACCGAAAAGACTTATTAGTTACATATTAGGCAGGAAACCCATTTGATCAGCGAACTGCCAATCAAAACATTCGCTGAATCTTTCTTGCTCCAGCTCAACGCCTCCCGCACTGCCGTTTTTGGCTTTACCGCGGTAGTAAAGGAGACTCTCTCAAAGTGAGAAGCGCCTTTACACTCGTCCGCTGAAAAGAAAGAAACGAATTTAATTTTACTTCCAAGAACAATACTGGCAGCTGCACTGATACCAAGGAGTAGGAGCCAGCCACACAAAGTAATGGTGCTTTCCATGTGTGATGTCCCACAAACATGAATTTTTTTTCACAGCATCAATTAATGCGTTTTTGTCGTCATTATTTAAATTTTGCAGACGATTTTTAGTCTTGCGCTCCATTTTTTTAGTTTTGCCTTCCATTTCTATTTGACAACTGACACAAGGAAAAAATGACTGCACAATATCTCTTGAAGGAATCTCAGCTGTTCGTTGCAGTCCACACAATCAATCGATATGGCAACTCTCAAAATTCCTTGTGTGTATTGCTT
Organism: Lordiphosa magnipectinata; assembly: GCA_037044535.1. Lineage (NCBI taxonomy): Eukaryota > Metazoa > Arthropoda > Insecta > Diptera > Drosophilidae > Lordiphosa > Lordiphosa magnipectinata. Next base: position 3,564 of record JBAMBO010003901.1, read on the forward strand.
GGCTTTCTGGGTACCAAACTACAGAGCGAGGCAAGGAAAAATTCTTTAAGCTATTTTTTTTATATGCGATTTGACAGCTGAAGGAAAATTCGAACGTCCTCAGTACTAGGCTTAAACAGAAAAAAAATTTTACGAATAGAATAACATTTGAGGAATCTAGAAGCTAGAAAAGGCACTTAAGTTAAGCCGGGGCTCCCCGTGAGAAAGAGAGACAATCACATTTTCTTTCTTCTCTTATTGGGGAACCCTGTTTTAAGCACAAGGCGAAGCTAAAATTTACTTACCGTTCTGCTTCTTCTATGTGTTCTTTTGCATCATTTGGTAAATTCACTCTACACTCTTTGCTAGTTGTCCCAGAAGCAGCGATCTCCAGGTGCTTAAACTCGCTAATAATTCTAAACCAAATATATCACTGTATTCAGTGCAAAATTCGGTTAGTTTAGATTTAAATTGTTTGAGGAATTTTAATTTTTTTAATATTTCTCTTGTTCTTGTTTTGTTTTCATTATTTGTTTTCTTTATTTGTATCTGTATCTAGAAAAAATGTAAGTACGGTTTTCGTTTCTGAGTTTTGAAGTGGAACTATTGTAAACTCGGGTTGATTAAGTTCAATTTGTACAACTTTTATTCTCTTCACTTTAACCATGGATGACACCTGCAATCAGTGTGTCCTGTAACCTAAGCAACGTTATACCAGGGCTACGTGTACAACCTTATAACTCGGCCATCCTGACCATAAGATCGTCCTCGATCTTAAAGTACTTACAATTATTTACAAAGTTATTAAACCTATATATACATCATATTTACATTACATAAAACTAAATATTCATCAATATATAATATACTATTATACTATTTTATACTATTACTATTACTATTTCTATGTTACTATTTCTATGTTAGAAGTTTAAACTAATAATAGAAATAAGGAACTTAATACAAATATATTCATATTACATTTACAAAGTGTTCAAAATTACGTCGGAGCATTTTTACACTGATCTCGCCAATCTACCCATTTACGAAATCGACATGCCTCAATTATACCTTCATAAGGAATCTGGCTTATTTGCCAATTTTCAATATCACTAATGACATATCGATCGTTAGGTATTACCTTTTTTATACAATATAGGCCTTTATATTTTGGGACGAATTTCTTGTTTGAGCCAATTGTGGTATCAACGTTTCTCATAGCGACGAAGTCTTCTTTTGAAAAATGCAAGTGTTCTTTGTGCTTTTTCACATAAGACTTAGAAGCTTTTCACTGATAATATTTTATTTTATCGAATGCTTTCTGCCTAATAGATTTTGAATCACACGCAGCATCTAAGTCCGATTTCACATCTAAATATTTAGTCAATGCATCAACATTACAACCTCTTTGTTGAACACCAAACAATAGAATAGTTGTCATTTCTTCTGTCGTAGAGTGAATCAAGTTATTTATTGTTCACTTATTTTTGCAAGCATTGTCTTAATGATTTTGTTGACACGTTCCACTTGCCCATTCGCTTATGGCGAAGGTGTCGCTACTTTTACATGTGATATGTGATTTTTCAGCAAAAATTCCAATGAAGTGAAACAAGATCCTCTATCACAAAGAACTTGGTTAAACAAGCAATGACCTCCTTAGTGCTAGTTGTATTTGCTGAATACAATTTAACACATTTTTTGAATCCATCAACGACCACTAAAACAAATTTTTTATTTGATAACAGGGCTGCAAACCCAAAATAAATTTTCAGAACCTCCGGTTTGATGGTTGTTCCGCTTGCGGTAGCTTAGAAAGCATGTTTTTATCGTTGCAGCAAACACTGAAGGAATTCATTGGATTTATGCAAAACGCAATGCAAGAGCAAATGAGGAATCAAGGCATTCTCATTCAAATGCTCGCCTCGCAACAAACCAAATAATGGCTCTCCTAATAGTTTAATTCTGGAATGTATATGGCATTCCTCGCCACAAAGTGGAGTTATCAAAATTTCTCCAAGACAATGAAATCGACATAATGCTTCTTGCGGAAACTCATCTGACGGACAGATATATCTTTCAATTACCTGGGTATGCATTTTATGGCACAAATCACCCAGATGGTAAGGCCCATGGCGGAACTGGCATCCTAGTCAGAAACCGCATTAAGCATTACCCACTATCGGGATTTTCGGAAATCTACCTACAAGCCACATCAATATGTGTAGAATCTAAAAGAGGCAATATCACCTTATCAGCGGTTTATTGTCCGCCACGCTTCTCAATATCAGAAAATCAATTTTTAGATTTCTTTAATACATTAGGCCAGCGCTTTTTAGCCGCGGGTGACTATAACTCGAAACATCCGCACTGGGGCTCTAGACTGACTAATCCAAAAGGAAAGCAACTGTATAGCGTACTTATGCGCGCATCAAACAAACTCGACTATGTATCTCCGGGTAGACCTACATATTGGCCAGCAGATCCCAAGAAAATACCCGACTTTATAGACTTTGCCATAACAAGAAAAGTTCCACAAAATTTGGTAACTGCAGAAGCACTCGCAGATTTGTCGTCAGACCATTCTCCGCTTATTTTTACCCTTCTGGAGTGTCCTCAGATCAGAGAGTATCCTCTGAGACTGACATCACATAAGACAAACTGGCTCAAATACAAAAAATATATTAGCAGTCACATTGAACTGAGCCCAACCATAAACAGCGAAGAAGACATTGAAAATTCAGTCCAAGCCCTGAGCTCAATTATTACTGCTGCAGCTTATCACTCGAGCCCACTAACAACATCAACAACAACACCTAAGCAAGATCGTAGATTAACAAACAGCCTTATAGACCGGCTGGTCGCTGAAAAGCGGCGTGCAAGAAGAGAATGGCAGAACAATCGGTCGCCTGCTGCAAGGACTCGCCTGAGACATGCAGAACGCGTACTCCACAAAGCACTCGAAGCTGAGGAGGAGCTAGCCCATAGCCGTTACATCGAAAAACTATCGCCTACAAGCACCAAATTCCCCCTATGGAGAGCACACGCAAGCATAAAGCCACCTGCAAAGGTAGATACGCCTTTGAGGGATCAGAGAGGAAAATGGGCCCGCAGCGACGAGGAAAAGGCAAATGTCTTTGCCCTTCACTTAGGAAATGTTTTCCAACCGAATCCACCAACCAATGCATTGCACTGCCACTGATTCCCACTGCCGCACAGACTTACCCAATCAAAGTTCATTCGCTTGAAATAAAAAACGTTATAACAGAACTCAATCCCAAAAAAGCACCAGGACATGATCTTATTACGCCTAAAATGATTATGGAACTTCCAAGTCCTGCCATTACATACATCTCGAGAATCTTCAATGCGGTACTGCGATGTGGATACTTTCCAATTCAGTGGAAGAAATCGACAATCATAATGATTCAGAAACCAGGAAAGGATAAAACACAAGCGTCATCATATAGACCCATTAGCCTGCTACCTTGCTTATCAAAAGTATTTGAGAAGATCTTACTTCGCAAAATTGATACCCATGCACAAAATATAATTCCTTCACATCAATTTGGATTCCGAGCAAAACACGGGACCATTGAGCAAGTCAACCGTTTAACTTCAGATATTCGGACTGCGCATGAGCACCACGAATACTGCTCTGCCATTTTCCTAGATGTTGCCCAAGCGTTTGACCGCGTTTGGTTGGACGGGCTTATATATAAAATTAGGACACTGCTTCCTCCAAATACACACAAACCCTTAGAATGTTATGTCAGCAACAGAGTTTTTTCTGTTCGTCAAAATGAGTACACAACGGAAGAGTTCACCATTGGAGCCGGAGTGCCACAGGGTAGCGTTCTCGGTCCTTTTCTGTATGTATTGTACACTGCCGACATCCCAACAGACCCCCGACTAACAATATCCACTTTTGCGGATGATACGGCAATTCTAAGCAGATCACGATGTCCAATTACCGCATCAAGACTTTTGGCAAGCCACCTAGCACACGTGGAGGAGTGGCTGGCCAACTGGCGTATAAAAATTAACGAGCAAAAGTGTAAGCACGTGACGTTCACACTCAACAGAAGCACCTGTCCCCAGATATCCCTAAACGCGACTATGATACCACAATCAAACGATGTTGTTTACCTTGGTGTCCACCTCGACAGAAGGCTCACTTGGCGCAAACACATAGAGTCGAAAAAACTTTAAATAAGGCTAAAGGCCAATAGCTTTCACTGGCTAATTAACTCCCGTTCCCCTCTAAAACTGGAATATAAAGTCTTACTGTACAAAAGCATCATAAAGCCTGTCTGGACTTATGGCTCACAGCTATGGGGAAATGCCTGTGCGAGCAGTGTGGATATCCTTCAAAGATCACAATCAAGAATTCTTAGAACACTCACTGGAGCGCCATGGTACTTTCGCAACGAGTGTATCCACAACGACCTGAGGATCCCATTGGTCGAAACTGAAATACAGCAACTAAAGCGTAAATATTCTAAAAAGCTTCTAGCCCACCCTAATGAACTTGCACAATCTCTCACCCTGCAAGCAACGCGTTCTCGCCTCCGAAGAAAACATCTACCAACCCAGCGACTGAATTAAAGGGCCGCAGAACATAAACCAGCTCCAATAGGGGATGGTTGTACAATAGTTTCTAGATTAAGATTTGAAAAATTATTGTTAGTCTCATTAAGAGAAGATTCAATATATACTAAAAAAGCTAAAAAAAAAAAAAAGAACCTCCGGTTTGCAGGTTCGGTTAAGGTTCGGAAATTTGAGGTTTTCGGGCTTTGGGTTTGGTTCGAACCTTGGTTCGTTGCACGTTTTACACAATATATTTAAAATAACAATACATTTTATTAATATACAAAAAAATATTCAGTTTTTTTTATTTTTGTTTACTTAAGTGTAATATTAATCTTTAGTTTAAATTTATGAGTAGTATGTCTTCGAGTAGTTGACTGTCTATGCTACTTCTTTGATCAGACAAAATAAATTTTAAGGTGGAAAAAGCTCTTTCAACTGAGACTTGAGTGGATGGCACTGATAAGACAGTTAGCGCAACAGTTTTAAGCTGATTACATTGATGAGATGTCCAAAACTTTAAAATGTTGGATTTAGACGGTTCTCTAACAATGCCATCGAAGGCTCTAATGATGTCATTAATCGTTTTATTTTTTTGAAACACTTTGCTGTTCGATAACTTTCTACATCGTCATCTTCTGAAATAGATAATGACAAAGCCAAATTCGGAACCTCAACACTGTTTAAGCTTTGAAGTCTATGAAAAATATTACCAATGTGTTGTTTGGCTTCTAGCTTTTGCTAATCACTTAATAGACTTTGGAGTCGAGGATCTAGAAACACAGAGGCTAGTATGGGTGGAGATTTTATGACAAATTCGGAACGTCTTTCTAGAATTTTTAACAAAATGGCATTAAACCTGCCAGGTGATTTTAAGACTCTGTCGGACAACGACCAGATAACTAAAAAGTCGCTAGGCAGGAGATCAGATTTCTGAAGTTTTAAGGAAGCGCCATACAGTAGACGTAGTACTGAAAAAACGGCATCTACTTTTTGCCATTCTGCTTGGCTTAAATGTAACGATTTTATATCGCTCGAATGCTCAATGCAAAAATCTTTGAGATCGAGTAGGCGTTCGCACATTTTAAGTGTAGAGTTCCATCTTGTAAGACAGTCGAGAATTGGTTTCTTTAAATTGCTTGCAAGCAACAAATTAGGGCATGTGGGAGTTCGTAGCGCAACTAAATTAAGCGTATGCGCTGCACAACGTATTGTAGTTATCTGATTATCCTGTAAATCCATATCTACCATACTGTGTGCGTCGCAACATAGATACATTGTAGGACTGTAAGACGTCGACTATAATTGATGTGAGATTGGCGCTCGTGTGCTGGTTATGGACTTCTTTCATTGCTAGTGTATAGATCTTCAGTTCGCCATCTAAAATAATTTGCACATTTATGCCAATTATCGACCGGTCTAAACGACTAACACAATCGGCTTTGATGGATATCAATCTGAAATAACACAGAAAATATTATTCTTTATTGATTGTCAATTCATTTATTGGCTTTCAAATACTACATACATATATATCACGAGTACATCACACGCGCAAAAATATATACATACACATGAAAGCATAAACATGTACGTCGATTTTCGGCATATGTACATTCATATGTATCAGCAGTGCCAATTTAGATATTTTTCCCACCAGATATCGACTGTTAAATAGCTAAACAATAGCTATTTATAATTAGCTAGAATTGCAGGCTCCAGTTTTCGAGCTTACAAAATAGCTATGTCTGGTGGGAAAAATAGCTAAATTGGCAATTCTGGTATGTACATACCAGGGCTGCAAGCCCAAAAAATTTTTCTGAACCTCCGGTTTGCTGGTTCGAACCAAAATTTACCAACGGTTAAGGTTCGGAAATTTGAGGTTCGAGGTTTTTGGGCAATGGTTTTGGTTCGAACCTTGGTTCGTTGCATGTTTTTCCAATATATTTAAAATAACAATACAATAGGTATACACTTGACGACGAGATACATTCTTAGGGCCGTTTTCTCATGTTCATGTTTTTGCTCAAATCGAAATCCATCTAGATTTTGCTACTAGATGGCTTTTATGCAATTGGTTGTCTCATGTAGGTTGATTATAAATTCGGGCATTTGTGCCACGGTCACACCGGGAGGGCTGGAGTGGTCTAATACTAGGTTGGCAGCACCTCTGCACTCGGCTGAATTTTTTCTTTTTTATTGCGCGCCAATTTTAAAAATTATAGCAAGAATTTTACAGAGGAGGAGAATGTTTTTCTTTTGGAACGTGTTGTTACTATGATGGGATATTAAGCAGTAGGTCGAAAGCTATGTTTACACAGTCAAATAATTTGGAAAAATTTTCATGAAAATTGGGCTATATATGACAAATTGTGGAACTTTCCGGCCATTTTTGATCAAATTATCTGCGTATGGAACCACAGTTTAAGTTTTTAATCCTGCAAAATCTTTAATCATGGCTATTTTTATCAAAATTTAGCAAAATTATTTGGATGTGTAAACTTAGCTTAAGCAATGAACTAGGGGAATCAAAATGTGCATCTGTAATTTCAGCAATGTCTTCAGGTATTCTTATATATTAAAGGCACATCCAATATTTTCCATTTTTGGTTTACTTAATAAGAACTCAGACTTTACTGTTTTAAGCAGCAGTAGTTTTTTGTTTTCAAATATTTTCCAGTGTGACCATATGTGCGGATACACAAAAATACTTAATTTGCATAAGCATGTAGATGGTTTTAAAATCAATGAGGGTGAAGTAGATTGCTACGAAATTCATCTAGATGGTTAGCATTGAATATGAGCAAAGCAAATGTAGCAAATCCACCTAGATTTGCAAAAACACCAACATGACATGAACATGACACACCATATTAAATGTATACATATATTAACTTTCACATGTGCAATGTATATCATAGTCTGGCTTGACCGACTTTCCGAATGTCTAATTGTTTGTTTTTTGAACCGAACCAAAAGCTTGGGTTCGGAACGGGTTCGGGTTCATCTATTTTCGTCCTCGAGGTTCGGTTCAGGGTTTGGTTCACAGTAAAAACAAAGCCGGAATTCCGGGTTCGAACCGGTTCGGTTCAAAACCGGTTTGCAGCCCTGGTACATACATATGTACATATGTATATATGCAAGTGAATTCATACATACAAATATTTAGCTAGACATGTATGTATGCATGGATATAGATATGTACAGACATATTTTTTCTGAACTTACCGATTATGCAAAACATTGATTATGCTTTCTCGTATACGTTGAGCTTTTAATGCAATTACATCTCTAATGTTTTGCCTGTTTATAGCGAGTGGCGGCTCAAAGGCATTGCACAAAGCCTCAATGATTTTACGGAAGCCTGAATCCTCTAGCATCTTCAAAGGCCGAACATTCTTTGTTATAAGCTCTACACAAGCATCCGATATAGCTTCTTTGGAGATTTTCACTTTGATCAGTCTTTCACTCACGAAATTGAGCATAGATTGGTGTTTGTTTGCCACACTAGGAACTTTTTTTTTCACAATAATTTGTTCAAAAATGCTTTTATGTTTTCGTTCAAGGTGCCGCATCAAATTAGCTGCACGACGGCCGGTCATCTTGAGTTTACATTCGTGACATTCTGATTTATCAGTGCTCACATTGTATGTAAATTTCGTATATATTAAATTTGATGTCATTGCTGAGCATCTCCTTAGTCAAACTTCTTAAAACGAAATGCGCGTGCCACTTCTGATTTGTATACACATGTTTTTGTCTCTTTCATTTTCAATTCTTCTTTGGGCAAATTATTGGCGTGCGGCACTCGCTTTTGTATGTATGTATGTATGTATGTATGTATGTATATATTTTTGCTTAAGCATGCACAAATTTGCTTAGCGCCCGATACACCAAAACGATAATTATCGTTTGTCGCAAAATTTGTGTTCGGCGCTTTAGATCAGTGGTGGGCAAACCCTTGCTTCGAGATTTTTTTTCGGCAATTGGCCGATATAATCATAATAATCTGCGTCGCAAATTAACTCGCTTGGAATTGTGCACAAAAACAACAAATAGTCCGCGCGCATACGAAAAACGCGGCCATATACAAACACGGCATTATACAAAACAAAAACAGTTTCATATGCATACTCTCCTCTCTTTCTTTCCGAACGAAGGTTTTGTTGTTGGCTCCTGTTGTTGAGACCTGCAACAACAACAACATCATATGTGACTCTCTTCTCTCTCTCCTATGTCTCTGGCAAATTAAAAAGCAACAACAATGTTGTCTGAGCGCTCGTGCGCGTGTGCTTGAGACAACAATGACCACACGCACACTCACACAAACATACCAAAATTGGTTTTCTCTTTCTATTTCTTGTAGTTCTTCTTGCTTGAGTTGAATTTTGTGCATTTGTATTGACTTTCACGCGCTCGTAAGCTTATTCTGGGCACCCCTGGCTTAGATTGAAACGGGCGCATATGTATTAGATAAAAAATAAAACGTTCAATACACTGCACACTGTACGCTGTACATACATAGCTATTTACATTGAATTTGTATATTACAAATTAATATGTTTGACTGGAAGTAAGAGCAAAGTATGTATTTCATAGTCGGGTTTGACCGACTTTCAGTATTGTTATATTTCTCATTGTCGACTCTGTTGTGGCGTACATCCAAGCGTACCCAAATAAATTTAATGTCAATAATTTTTTTTTTTTAACCGCTTAGGTATACTATGTAAAGTACTGTTGTTTGCATGTGTAGGGACGCTAAACATAATATACTTTAAGCAGTTTTGAATAAAAGCACCAATTTTTGTAATCATATTGGGAAACCAATAATATCTTTTTAGTTCTTTATCACATTTTTCAGTTCCTACATGACAAAGTTTCTCATGCACTGATCGAATTAAATTTGTTTTCCATTTCAGTGGGTAAGTATAAAAAAAATCAAATTACTTTCTCCCTGTCTATATACCACTCCATCTTTTAAAATAAAATGCTTGATTGGTCCATTCTCTAATCGATCTTTTAATTCGACATTATCTTCGTCTCCGTTTTGTGTTATTTGGAGTTGAAAGTTGACATCATCACTATCAACCATTGCTATAAATTGATCTTTATCCTTATAGTTATGATCAATAGCTGGAATGTTGGGTAAATCCTAATAATTGGATTCAATCAATCTTAAGATAGTTTTCTTATTTTCCTCACTAAGCTTGGGACTAATATTGTAGTCGGAAGTCTCAAAGCTGTCATCACTAACACGCTAACACTTAACGATTCTCTATCTGATAGTTCATTCAATGGTTTATCAAATTTCATAATGTCAGATTCTCTTCATATAGATTCAATGATGTTCTATGTCTCACTATTTTTCAATAGTTCGCTAACACTTAACGATTCTCTATCTGATAGTTCATTCAATGGTTCACTGTTCAATTCTGTTTTCTCTTCATTATATTCTTTATTTGAGGTTGCAATGTCAATGTCTGATTTAACTGAAACAATAGATTTTTTCGATTCGATTCTGATGTTTGATTTTTCTTTTAATATCAAAATTTCTTTAACAAAAACTAATGCCAATTCATAAGCATTTAAGAAGTCTCGAACAAGAAGTGCCTCAGTCAACAAACAACTATCTGGAATAACATAAAACAAAATACACCTCACAACACCGCGAAATTCAATTTCAACATTAAATTTTCCCAAAGCAAACAATTTCGATCCGTTGACACCACAATATCCTGTTGGTTCTAATTTACGATTATGATTGTCATAAGGCAATGCCGATCTTTGCATTAAACTAATCGTGCTTCCGGTATCAAGCATGGCGTAAAGAAATTTTAAATTTGATTTTTGGCCAGAATCAGTGCAAAAATGTACTCCTACCTTATTTATGATGGGAACGGTTAAATCATTACGCTCAATAGGTTTCAACATGGTATTGCCTGTTACACCAACCAGTTTCGGAATTCTCTCAGCAGGCTGCGGGCAATCTTTTATCATATGCTGAAGTGAAACGCATCGGAAGCACGAACCCTTCTCGCGTTTTGATTGTGAGCATGATGAGGCATAATGTCCACGACCAGAGCAGTTGTAACAACGCACTCCAATTTTGTTTCCGTGTGAAGTCTCCTGCCCACGTGCATTTGTACGTGCACTTCCATTGAGTTTAGTTGCGCAAGTCACCATATCTGTGTGACAATTCTTTAAGTTCATCCAACGTTTTCGCTGAGTACAAAATGGCGATACTGGGAGTATGATCACAGAACCCGTCTATGATAAATTGTACTGTCTGCAGCTCGTCAATGCCGGCACGTGAAGCAATCTCCTGCATTTGAAGAATGTATCCCATTATTGTTGTTTTTCCGGGCATATATCGGGTGTCTCGCAATAGCATGATGACTTCAGCCCTCGAGTAGTCACGACCAAAAGTTTTTAAAAAATTTGCGTTAAATTCCTAGTAATTATTCGATTGATCGACGCGCAAAAACATGTCGGCATCAGTTGCTGGTTTCATTAATAGCACACAACGAAACTTGAATGTATCTCTTTTATCAATTGCATTGCACACACTCTCAAATCCATGTATCCATTTATTTGCATCGCCTGACACTGAAGCATCGTATGGAGGAACTGTATGGACAACATCTCGTACTCCTCCTTCGGATATCGATTCGTTTTTCAATATGACCGCAAGCGCTTGTTTTTTGTGGGCGACTCTAAGTGCTGCGTCCAAAAATTCTTCTTCTTCTTGCAAGGTTTTCAACTGCTGCTGTTCGGAAAATGTTGTATTTGAAGAATCCCCAATCGTGTGGCCTGTTATGGCACCTTCCTCCTTCTCCTGGCGTGCATCTGAAGATTTCGTCATTACGGTTTGGTTGCAGAGGTCGCTGTCATCTTCTTCTTCATTGTCGGATGTTTTTGCCGAAGCATATATGTACTCCGAGGCAATTTTGGTCAGTTGTCTTAAGGTTCCATTGGTCGGAAAGTCAATGTTATTGGCAATGAACCATTTCACTAAGTTTTGATTCTTCATAATTTGGCTTTCGTTTTCAATTTTGGGGTCTATAAAATTTGTACACTTTATTTTCGGAAAATTGTTAGCAACACAATATGTGTCGTAACAGAACAATGAGCAAATTTGCGTTTTAGTAGGCACGAAAGTTAGCTTATCCCACATCTGATGTTGTAAACTCGGGTTGATTAAGTTCAATTTGTACAACTTTTATTCTCTTCACTTTAACCATGGATGGCGCCTGTAATCAGTGTGTCCAGAGTTCGATACCGATAAGCCTCGTGTGTAGCCTCGATCGATAACAGGGCTCTCGGGAGTATCGATATATACCAGGGCTACCTAAGCAACGTTCTACCAGGGCTACGTGTACAACCTTATACTATATTGCTTAGATTGAGATTTAATGAGTCTATGATAAGTTTTACTTTATCAATAGAGCAGTTAGATGTCATGGCTTTTACAGCGTTTTGTACACTGTATTTTGAAGCAAGTTCAGTCAGTTCAGGTGAGTCCATCATTAATGTGTGCTCTCTCCAAACTTTTTGTATGTTGGTCAATTTCTTTTGTGTTTTGATTGGCGGTTTTGTTCTTTTGCTGGAGATTCATAAGTTTTGCTGAAATAACTTCAACAGACTCTCCTTTAACTGTATTTCTCAGTTTGGTTTGTATCTGAGATATGGTACTTTCGGTACTGATCAAGTTTCTTGCATGTCCTTTGAATTTGGTTTTTATTAAAGAGACTGCAGTTGTCTCATGGGTCTCTTTAATAGTGTTAACCAGAGATAGTACGTCTAAGAAACACTGCAAGTTTTCTGCCTTGCCATCAAATTCTGGAATCACACTTGCGGCTGTTTTTAGGAACTGGACCATGGTCTGTGCCATGGTAACTGATTTTTCCTATCAAATGATATAGAAATGTTAATATCTTATCAGAGAAAGGTTTTTAATCTGATCCTCAAATTACTTGTACTCATTGGGGTAGGTTGTTACTATGTAATTGATTTTCGTATTTTATTTGTAGTCAGGGGTGTCCCAGAAGCCTATAGAGACTTTAAAAAAATGGGGAGACCCCTAATTAATAGGGAATGAGTTTTGTTTTTAACTCATGTTTATTTGTTCTGGCAAAATTTGTATTGTTCTGCTGCTAAAATGGGGCTCTGATTCAAAAGTTTTTCATACTTGTCATTTGAATTTTTTTGGGGAATAGCGCACTGCGACCAATACTGATCTATTGTGCCTCCATACTTAGTTTACAACTCTCCTAGCAGCCCTAATTCCTGAACGAAGGTCAGGATTTTCGTGGGTTCTAGGTTACTTATCTTGATGGGGGGTGAGCTGTGTTCCCCAAATCTGCTGAGTCTGCGCCTCTCTAGAGCATCGCAGTGGGCTAGTATATGTTCTGAGGACTCCTCCTTCTCTTCAAAGTATCTACATAGTGGGGTGTTTGCTATTCCCAGCTTGTACAGGTGACCCCGCAGCCTGCAGTGGCCCGTGTAGAGCCCTGTCAGGATCCTGAGGGCATTCTTTCCTTGTTGGATTAATTTCTGGAATCTTTTCAGGTTGTGGTACACCATTACTGCTTTCGCTTGTCTCATGCCCTTGGTGTTTACCCAGGAGGCTGTTCTAAGCGTGTTCTCTTCCTTTCTAAGGAGCTCCCTATTGGTGTGTTGGCCTATGCCAACACAGTAGGGTTCTGGTCCTACCATTGCAGTGGCTGCACCCTTGCGTGCCAGTTCGTCAGCCATTTCGTTTCCGGGGATGTTTTTGTGTCCCGGTATCCAGCGTAGGGACAGGTTGTTCCTGCTACCTATTTGGTCCAATTTGTTCTTTGTCTCTAAGACTAGCTTAGAGGTGAACTTGTTGCTGCTAATCGCATTGAGCGCTGCTTGGCTATCCGAAAGGATAGCAATTTCTCTATTATGGTAGTTTTTTCCCATATTGAGGTCTGCGCATCGGGAGATAGCAAATATTTCGTCTTGAAATATACTTGCAAATTCTCCCATTGACTTAAACCTTTTCGTTCCAGGTCCTGCTACCAAAAGTCCAGCTCCTTGGGGTGTCAAGTACCCGTCTGTGTACCACTGAATTGTGTGTGATTGCATTTTATATGTCTCTTCTAGTGAGATCCACTCTCTCTTATTACTTTTGTGTTCAGTGAAGTTCCTGTCGAAGTGGAACTCTGCCACCATCTCGTCTCTGGGTTGAAGGCTTATAAGGATTTCCTTCTCCGACCTCTCAGAGTCCCTCAGGCTTACTATGTAGTTCCTACCTCCTCCTTCTGCTGTCAGTCTGAGCAATGTGGCATTTTCTTCAAGCAGATGGTATGGTGGAGTGGTGTTAGCTCCATCAGTACTTCTAGGGCTCCGGTCATACATACACATGCCAGCCTTTGCAGGCTTTTCTCGTACTTTCCTTTTGCAAGGATAACGATGTCATCTGCGTATTCCTGGCATTTTATTCCCTAAGACGCGAGTCTTTCTAAGAGTTCATCCACAAGTAGGCTCCACAACAGTGGGGAGAGTTCTCCTCCTTGAGGGCATCCTCTAGTTGTGGTTACTGTGATGGATTTTCCACCTTCCACTACAGAGGCTTCTCTGCATCGTAGAAGTGAGTCATTCCATCTGCCTGTTGTGGAGTTTATTACTCTTCTGATTAGAGCATTTTTGACAGCACTATGGGATGTGTTGTCAAATGCTCCCTCAATATCTAGGGAGGCGCACAGAGAGACTTCCTTATCTTCTATTGTTTTCTCGAGCATCTTCCCGAGCAGATACAGTGCCGTGTCTGTTGATCGGCCTGCTCTGTACGCGTGCTGTGTTGGCTGGAGGGGTGCCTCCGTTAACAGCGTATTGCGTATACTGTTGTCCACCAGCTTTTCTATCGTTTTCAGCAAAAACGGTGTCAATCTGATGGGTCTGAAAGACTTGGGGTTAGTTATATCCTTCTTCCCTTCCTTGGGGATGAAGACTACCCTTGTTCTGCGCCAAGCGTGTGGGATGTACCCAGTAGCAAGACTGCTTGTCATGATTTTCCTGAGGAATGGTAGGAGTGTGTCCTTCCCTTGCAGGAATGCTGGAGTCCCCCGGCCCGGGGGACTTGAAGGGCTGAAATGTTCCAATTGCCCACTCAAGTCTCCCTGCGGAAACAATTTTCTTGGCTTCTGCCCAGTCAGAGCCACGTGGGTGATAATAGATCTCTTGTTTGTCACATTCTTCCATCGGGATGTTTCCCGGGAAGTGAGGGTCTAACAAGAGACGTACTCTCTCCTCTTTGCTCTCTGTATATGCATTGTATGCCTTTTTGAGCGAGGTACTGCCGTCAGGGCTTTTCCTGGATAGGACTCTATGTAACCTAGCTCCTTCTTTCGTGTCCTCAATGGACTCGCTGAATTTCCTATAGTTCTTTCCTGATTTCGCTATTGTAAAGCGTCAGGGTTTGCTTGTATTTATTGCTTATATTTAAACTTTTGGCTTCATTAAAAAAAATTCGGGTCTTCTTTCTGAGTGCTTCCAAGGTGCTATTCTACCAGGGAGCATAATTTTCTTCTCTCGATTTGCTGAGAGGGAAATTCTCTTCAGTGGCATCGATTATACTTTTGTTTAATTCGTTTACTGCACTTTCTAGTTCTGGGGGGTGTTTCGGAATCCGAATCCTAGGTATATTGTTTCTTAACGTGGAGTAGAAGCCTCCCCAATTTGTTTTTCGGGGGTTCCTATTAGGGATACTTTGCTGTATGCTAGATTCCAATCTGAATTGGATCATTCTGCGGTCGGACATAGATTCCTCTAATGAGACCTGCCACTCCTTTTTGGCGACCTGTTGCAGAAGGTGAGGTCGAGGATCTCCTCCCTCACTCTAGGTACAAATGTTGGGACGGATCCAACATTACATATATCCAGGTCAAGCCTGGCTAAAAATTCTAGTAAGCACTCACCTCGATCGTTCACATCGGAGCTTCCCCAAGCGACATGGTGGGCGTGTGCGTCACATCCGACTACAACAGGCAGGCTTTTGCTCCTGTAATGTTCTGCCAGGGCCGACACCTCTTGTGGGTCTTTCCCTGCTTCGCCTCAGTGGCATTCAGAAAGCATAGTGTTTTGGGGAGATACTGTTTTGCATCCCCTTTCGGATAAAACAATTAGTTAATATTGCGAGCGTTTAAACAAAAGAAAAAAGCGGGGGTGGTTTTAGGTTATTTTCACTATGTATGATTTTAATGTGTTTGAGTTTAGCTATAATGTGTTTGTTGTTGAATGTGTTGATTGTTTATATGTTGTGCGCAATGTATATGTTTAATTTACAATGTTTTATAAATGTTTGAATTGTTGCTAATGTTAAATGATGGAGCGAGATGCGTAAGCGAGCGAGCGATTAGAGATAAGGCAAGCGACTGACTAAGCAAAGAAGAGAAATAGAAAGCTTACATGCAAGCTTTGGAAAAGATCGTATGCTTACGATGCTTATGATTGAACTGTAATTGTGACAGTGCTGAGTTATTAGCCGATATTGATTAGGAGAATATTTACATAAAATTTTGGCAAACAATGTATGTTGTTAGGATGACTAAATAAATATTATTTGTTGTCGCCTTCTGCTCCCGACATGCTCCCCCGTTGGAAACTGCAGGGTTTTCAACCGAAGTGGGCTCGAGGGGCTGAACTGCGATTTTGTTGACGCATCTTTTGACCAGTCCAGTAGAGGTTCGGATTATAGCGACACGCGCCACGCCGTCGTCTCCTGTGATCGCCATTGGAGTGGTGGAAGGTTGTCGTCTTTGAGCACAACAACGCTATTTGGATCTAAATTAGGTGATGATGAGCGCCATTTGCCACGCTCCTGCAGTAGAGATAGGTAGTTGGTACTCCATTTTCGCCAAAACACCTGCTGCAACTAGCATACGCGCAGCCATCGACTTAGCCTGTTGATGCCCAGAAGAGTGATATCTGGTTCGTGTATGGCGCTAAATGAGGACCCAATTAGGAAGTGCCCTGGCGTGAGCACGTCTAAGGGCCGTTTTCTCATGTTGGTGTTTTTGCAAATCTAGGTGGATTTGCTGCATTTGCTTTGCTCATGTTCAATGCTAACCATCTAGATGAATTTCGTAGCAATCTACTTCAACCTCATTGGTTTCAAATCCATGTACATTCTTATGCAAATTAAGTATTTTTGTGTATCCGCACATCTGGACACACTGGAAAATATTTGAAAACAAAAAACTACTGCTGCTTAAAACAGTAAAGTCTGAGTTCTTATTAAGTAAACCAAAAATGGAAAATATTGGATGTGCCTTTAATATATAAGAACACCTGAAGACATTGCTGAAATTACAGATGCACATTCTAATTCCCCTAGTTCATTGCATAAGCTAAGTTTACACATCCAATTAATTTGGCTAAATTTTGATTAAAAAGCCATGATTAAAGATTTTACAGGATTAAAAACTTAAACTGCGGTTCCATACGCAAATAATTTGATCAAATATGGCCGGAAAATTCCACAATTTGGCATATTTAGCCCAATTTTCATGAAAATTTGTCCAAATTATTTGCCTGTGTGAACATGGCTTTCGACCTACTGCTTAATCTTCCATGATAGTAACAGTCGTTCCAAAAGAAAAACCTTCTCCTCCTCTGTAAAATTCTTGCTTTAATTTTTAAAACTGGCGCGCAATAAAAAAAACATAATTCAGCCGAGTGCAGAGGTGCTGCCAACCTAGTATTTGACCATTCCAGCCCTCCCGGTGTGACCGTGGCGTAAATGCCCGAATTTATAATCAACCTACATGAGACAACCAATTGCACAAAAATCATCTAGATGCAAAATCTAGATGGATTTCAATTTGAGCAAAAACATGAACATGAGAAAACGGCCCTAAGTCATCTGGGTTCTCTGAAACGGGACATAGAGGACGAGAATTTAAAATTGCGGCGATCTCGCAGACCAAAGTTCTCTGCTCGAGAAATGTCAACGTGTGGCCTCCAACCACTCGGCAAAAATGGTATTTGGCCGACTTCACTGCGGCCTCCCATAAGCCGCCAAAATGCGTGGAGCGTGGCGGTATAAAATTCCATTTTATACCCATGGCCAAGCAAGCGTTGAGGATTTCGCCATTCTGCGGGTCGCTAAGGAGAAGTTGCCTGAGTTCGATCAGCTGATTTCCAGCGCCAACAAAATTCGTCGCGTTGTCCGACCAAATAGTATTCGGCCTGCCCCTGATACTGGCAAATCTTTTTAGGGCAGCGATGAATGATGCGGTTGACAATTCCTCCACGACTTCGAGATGAATGGCCTTGGTGGCAAAGCAGATGAAAATTGAAATGTAGCATTTTCCAGGGGTCTGCTTCTTATCTCCGACTTGCATAAGAAGGGCCCACAAAAGTCGATGCCAGTGATTAAAAATGCTCGATTTGGCTGGACCCGATTCGCTGGCAGAGGTGCCATGATGTGCTCGAAGATTTTTGGTCTCAGTCTGAAGCATCGGATGCATTTTCTGGTCACGGCTGCGATAGCTTTGCGACCTCCAACAGGCCAGAATTTTTGATAAATTGCTGAAAGGAGAAACTGTGGTTGGTAACCGGATGCCTTGCGTCGAAATCCAAGTTTGAGTTCTGCAAGCGGCCACCAACACGCATCAGTCCTGCAGTGTCCAGGAAGCGATGAAGCGATAAAAGCTTGGTTTTAGATGATAACTGATGTCCTTCTTGCAACGCCATATGGTCCTCAGCAAAATGTACGCGCTGGATACTCCTGACGAGAAGATGCATGCCGCCTTTTATGTCGTCGACAGTAAGCGGTCCACTGGATACAGATTGGCCTTGTACTCTGAGCAGGAATCGATAGATATATCCAAACACACGCTGCATTTTTCCAAACGAGTTTTGGTATTTGCAGGTGCCAGAGATATCCGCATGTTGAATTGAGATGAGAGCCTGCCGACGACGTTCCGGTAACACCAGGGTAGCTGTTGGGCTTGTCGGCCAGTAAGATTCATCCTCGCGTAAGAAGCCTGGACCTTGACACCACAGACTTGAGTCCAACAGCTCAATTGGTGTGCATCCACGAGAGACGATGTCAGCAGGATTCATCTCTGATGGTACATGACACCATGTCATGCCTTTGGTACGCTCCTGTATTTGTGCGATCCTGTTGGATACAAATATATAATTTGAAGGACATTCTCGTATCCAAGCAAGGACTATGGTGGAGTCGGACCAGCAATGATCAGTACAAGATATAGGGATGGTTTGTACTTTATTAGAAAGTAGCTCTGACAATAGGTGCGCAGCAGCTAATTCCAACTTAGGAATGGTGAGAGCCTTTAGAGGAGCGACTCTAGATTTGGAGCAGAGTAGATGCGACGAAACGGATCCATTAGTTTCTGAGCGTACGTATATGCAAGCGCCATATGCAAAAATACTTGCATCACAAAATGCGTGAAGTTGGCAAGAGGCGCTCGGCTGCAAAACACAGCGAGGAAATTTAAAGCTGGCAACCGAACAAATTTGAGAAATGTGCTCTAGCCAGACAGAATGCAACGTCTGCGGCAAACTTTCATCCCAATCGAGTTTATCCTTCCACAAGGCTTGCATACCTTGTAATAATCGGGCCTATTAACCCAAGAGGGTCATACAATTTGGCGATCGCTGACAATATTGCGCGTTTGGTTGCAGGTCCTTCAGAAACAGCGCGAGAAAAATGGAATAGCAGTTTGTCCGACTTCGTATCCCAGGCCAAGCCCAATGCTTTGGTGATATCTGTGCCATCGTGGAACTTGATGGACTTTTCCTGCTCAGCTTCAGGTTCATCATCCAGCGCGGCAGGCTCATTGGAGCACCGTTTACGTATTGGAAAATGTCCTCTGCGTAAAAGCTCCTTAACTTGTTGACGAGTTTCAGCGACTTCTTCGATAGAATCACCTCCTAAGACTAGGTCATCCACATAAAAATCCCTTCTAACGATTTTGGCCGCAATCGGAAACTGAGTCTCCTCATCATACGACAGCTGGTGCATGGCCCGAATGGCTAAAAATGCAGCTGGTTTTGTGCCGTATGTTACGGTATCAAGAGTATAGTTTTCAATTGCTCCATCAGTACTGTCTCGCCACAAGATACACTGCAAAAGTTGGTCGGGGTGAGTCATGCGTACGCATCTGTACATGTTGCATATATCACCGCATAGTGCGACCCTATAGAATCTGAACCGAATCAGCGTATTGAACAGCTTTGGTTGGATGGATGGGCCAGCGAACAAAAGGTCATTGAGAGAAAATCCTGATGTGGATTTAGCTGAGCCATCATAATTAGCTGAGACACGCAATTTAGTTGTTGTGCTTTCCAATTTCTGCACGCAGTGGTCGGGCAAAAAGAATTGAGGAGCTTGAGATTGCGTATCGGCAAGTGACATGTGGCCCAAATCAAGGTATTCCTGCAAAAACGCTGAGTATTGAGCTGGAAGGCGAACTGAATATTGACCAGACCTGCTCGCATACAGCATCCTCTTCCGAAAGCGATGAAGATGCTCCGCAATAGCTGTCAATATCCCAGAAGAGTTTTAGAACTACGGACAAATCGTTGGTTTCCGTATGCACGCTTGGTTCTTTAATCAATGCAGAAAGAGCGGAGCATTTACCATTGGCTGTGGATAGCCCTCCAGAAACGATCCAGCCGAGACGAGTTTTTTGCAAAGTCGGCAAATGACTGGCAATTTGTATTTGGCCAACACACAAAACGTCAAAAAAGATTCTTGCACCAATGAGTAGATCAATCCGTTGACTCTTGTGGAAAAGTGGATCGGCGAGGACGATGTTTTTAGGAATGCTCCATTCGCTGTGGTCCACGTCAAAATGAGGCTGATGATCGGTAATGGTTCGCATAATCACAGCCGAAAACGAAGCACGATAGCTTGCGTCGGAGGCTTGAGCCATAATCTCGATTGATTTACTGGCAGATTGCAGGGACGAATTCCCTATGCCCGAAATGGCGACATGAGAGCGGTGAGCTGCTAGCTGGAGTTGGTTGGCTAGGCGAGATGCCGAATCGAGAAGAGCGCGACAAGGAATAAATATTCCAGATCGGCTTTGAACCTGCACAATAGCAGTAGTGAGCAACACGTAATCCTGATCTGTAGAGACTTTAGGTGGAGTTGGGGATACGGTGGTAGAGACGAGAGAGGACGCAGGATGCGTTTGAGTGCCAGCAAGTGGCTGTGGTTGAGAAGTGGAGAGGTTGGGTGCTGAATCCATATGCAACAAGGAATGGTGCTTTGATGAGCAGTGTCGGCAATACCCAGACTTGCACTGCTGCAAACTATGCCCTTTTCGAAGGCAGTTTAGGCAAAGATGAAAACGTTTGGCTTTCTTGTATCGAGATGTAGGGTTAATGATCAAAAATCGAGGGCATTTCAGAATTAAGTGGTCATTTGCATTGCACAATGCAAAAGATGCTGAATGTGTGGAGTTAGATCATGAGATGAGAGATGTATGATTCGATTTAAAAGTTGGTTTTCCCACCTGATTGCTATGCGATTTGGTTACCATAGCATTTTCTACGTTCTCCATCATACGGCACCTTTTCTCCAGAAACGCAGACATCTCGTTCCATTTGGGCAATTCATCCGTGAGCAGAGCCTCCTCCCACTTCTCAAGTGCTTTTTGATCCAGTTTCGATGATATGAGATGAATAAGCAAACCGTCAGAAATTTGCTCGATTTTTGCAATGCTTTTGAGAGCGCGCAGGTGAGAGTTGACCTTATCACTCAATTGGCGCAAGCCAGCAGCAGAACCCCTCTCAACACCTTTTAGCCCGAAAATGGATCTCACGTGTGCCTGGAAATGTAAAAGCTTGTTATCAAATCGTTTCGTTAACAAATCGAAGGGAATTGTATAATTCTCATCTGTGGGCTCCAGTGAGCGAATTGTGTCCAATGCAATGCCACTCAGGCAGGATCGCAGATGCTGGATCTTTTCCACTTTGCTTATGCCATCGTTGTTGCCGACCACCGTGTTAAACATTGCGTAGAATTCTGGCCAGTCGATGTACGCACCAGAGAATTTGGGAAGTTGCAATTCAGGCAGCAGGTCCTTGTCATCGGACTCTTTATGAAAAGCAGTTGAATTTACAAAGGAGGGCGCACGCAAGCAATATAGAGTTCGAGTTAGCTTTGATTTGGCCTGGTATAGGCTCTCCGAGAACTTTTGCCGCGCATCGCCGGCCAGCTCCAACAGGTTCAGCTTCTCAAGGCAGGTTTGGGCTGAATCAAAGTCGGCATACATGCGGTTGATTCCTTCGATCCGCACTTCCAAATCAGATTCGTCAAACGACGAGATTCCCTCAGACTCGAAGTATTTATTTTGCGCCTGAATTTGCCGAAACAAAGAGTCTGTTTTGGCTTTATAAAAATCCAATTCCGTCATTAGAATTTTTTATACGACTAACTGTTCGAAAATGTTCAACCGCAATGTCACTCACTCAAACACCGATTATGACCAATCGAAGGATCGAAGGAATCAACCGCATGTATGCCGACTTTGATTCAGCCCAAACCTGCCTTGAGAAGCTGAACCTGTTGGAGCTGGCCGGCGATGCGCGGCAAAAGTTCTCGGAGAGCCTATACCAGGCCAAATCAAAGCTGACTCGAACTCTATATTGCTTGCGTGCGCCCTCCTTTGTAAATTCAACTGCTTTTCATAAAGAGTCCGATGACAAGGACCTGCTGCCTGAATTGCAACTTCCCAAATTCTCTGGTGCGTACATCGACTGGCCAGAATTCTACGCAATGTTTAACACGGTGGTCGGCAACAACGATGGCATAAGCAAAGTGGAAAAGATCCAGCATCTGCGATCCTGCCTAAGTGGCACTGCATTGGACACAATTCGCTCACTGGAGCCCACAGATGAGAATTATACAATTGCCTTCGATTTGTTAACGAAACGATTTGATAACAAGCTTTTACATTTCCAGGCACACGTGAGATCCATTTTCGGGCTAAAAGGTGTTGAGAGGGGTTCTGCTGCTGGCTTGCGCCAATTGAGTGATAAGGTCAACTCTCAACTGCGCGCTCTCAAAAGCATTGCAAAAATCGAGCAAATTTCTGACGGTTTGCTTATTCATCTCATATCATCGAAACTGGATCAAAACGCACTTGAGAAGTGGGAGGAGGCTCTGCTCACGGATGAATTGCCCAAATGGAACGAGATGTCTGCGTTTCTGGAGAAAAGGTGCCGTATGATGGAGAACGTAGAAAATGCTATGGTAACCAAATCGCATAGCAATCAGGTGGGAAAACCAACTTTTAAATCGAAACATACATCTCTCATCTCATGATCTAACTCCACACATTCAGCATCTTTTGCATTGCGCAATGCAAATGACCACTTAATTCTGAAATGCCCTCGATTTTTGATTCTTAACCCTACATCTCGATACAAGAAAGCCAAACGTTTTCATCTTTGCCTAAACTGCCTTCGAAAAGGGCATAGTTTGCAGCAGTGCAAGTCTGGGCATTGCCGACAAAGCACCATTCCTTGCTGCATATGGATTCAGCACCCAACCTCTCCACTTCTCAACCACAGCCACTTGCTGGCACTCAAACGCATCCTGCGTCCTCTCTCGTCTCTACCACCGTATCCCCAACTCCACCTAAAGTCTCTACAGATCAGGATTACGTGTTGCTCACTACTGCTATTGTGCAGGTTCAAAGCCGATCTGGAATATTTATTCCTTGTCGCGCTCTTCTCGATTCGGCATCTCGCCTAGCCAACCAACTCCAGCTCGCAGCTCACCGCTCTCATGTCGCCATTTCGGGCATAGGGAATTCGTCCCTGCAATCTGCCAGTAAATCAATCGAGATTATGGCTCAAGCCTCCGACGCAAGCTATCGTGCTTCGTTTTCGGCTGTGATTATGCGAACCATTACTGTTGAGAGGCGAACCGAAAAGTGAATTTCGGTCCCAATTTTTCACTGTGTAATATTTGCGTGGTTGGCGAGGCCAACCAAAAACTGTATTTGTATGTAACTTAAATTGCTGCAGCTGCTATGTTTTCGTTGCTTCCCTTTTGCTTGTTGGAAATGTACCGCTACTTCAGACTGCTTACAGCTATTCGCTGGCTGATCGCAGCCGGCTACATATTTTGCCTTTGCTTTGTAAATTAGTTTTAGTTCACATGTGAAGCTGAGCAGAAGCAGAAAATTAGAATTTGGACTATTGGCGTGTGTGGAGCACGAATGTAAGTTAAGTTATACCCAAAGAGGAATGTAATGAATTTAAATGAAAAATTAAAGATTTCAGCAACTTGAACGATCAATCAACATAAATCAAAGGAGCGTTTTTATTTTGGTTGGTGGCTCGAAGTACCTGCCTTTAACACGCAACCGGCGCAGGTCCAGTGCCAACAATTACCGATCATCAGCCTCATTTTGACGTGGACCACAGCGAATGGAGCATTCCTAAAAACATCGTCCTCGCCGATCCACTTTTCCACAAGAGTCAACGGATTGATCTACTCATTGGTGCAGGAATCTTTTTTGACCTTTTGTGTGTTGGCCAAATACAAATTGTATAATTACAGGCTCTGGGGAAGGCATGCCTTTGGTCCCAAATAACCGTGGATTCTCTTGTGTACAGGCCCTCATTGCACCAGGGTTCCTGTATTAGAGCTAGTCCTTGGTGTTGTCCAGTGAACGTTCTCGCCAAGACAGCCGATGCCGCCTTTGCGTGGTGAACGTTCACCTGGACTAGCTTGGTGCTTATGATGACTGAGGGGGAAGTCATCATTGCGCTACTTGATTCGCGCACTCTGGCGGGGAGCCAGGACTGCTCCCACCGCCTCCGAACACCAATGTGATGTCGGCTTCTTCGTTCTCATGGACTGCGAGCTCTTGTGAAGACATGGGTTCGTCTGCCTCTTCCACTACCTCCATGTCCTCTACGGGGGATTCCCCATCGAGCTCCTTGTCCTCAGCGACATCCTCCATTTCTGTGAGGGGTTCCTCTCCAGGAGACTCGCTACTTTCCGCTTCGGCGGGGCGTCCTGCCACCGTCTCTTGTTGAGGGGTCTGTCCAGCCAACTTCGAGGTCTTCTTGAGACCATGTACGGGGTTCTTCCCGTATCTGAAGTTGAGCTGGTGACCCATCAATACGATGGTCTGCATCGAGACTTCGTCGATACGAATAGCCATGAGGGCTCCGCCTCCTTGGTCCTTTCGTGACATGACCCGCCATGTGTCAGTCACGACGCTGTTTTGGTTCCTCAGCATTGTGAGGACCCATTCATCCGCTTTCGCGGCACTCCTTGGGAGGAAGATGGTAATGTAATGGGGCTGCGCCTCTGATGCCCCAGTTCTTGGCTCCTTTGCCATTCGGAGGGCTCCCTCCGGTTTGTGACCATTCCTGAGGTATTTCAGGCACCACTTGGTCCGAAAGCCAGAGAGACCTCGACGATTAGGGTCGTCCAGGCCTCCAGGCTGTCCTCTTGGAGGCAAGGAGTCCTCCTGGAACGTTTGTCCCGATTGGATGTGGCCTTTGTCCTCCAGAGGAGGTGGGCCGAGTTCCCATTCGGGGGAGGGGATGGTCCCTCTTCGTTCCAGAATTCTTCCTTACCGCAGGAGCTCGGTAAGGACCCCGTGGTGGGGTTTTGTGCACTGGTACGCGTCTCTCTTCTCTAACGAGGGCTGGACGCTCCCGGTCCATCTGCCTCTCTTCGAACTGTCTCGCGGCAGCGGTTGCAGGAATATCCTGCTGTATTTTAAAATGATTACTTTTCTTCATAGTTTGAAGGCCGTTTCTTGGGGCATCCGTACGGTCGACCACCGGCGGAGGCCCACCGGTGGCAAGGCTAATTAGAACAGGCGGTCGCCACTTGCCTGAGTTCACCGTTTGCGACTGGACTATTTGTTACCCGGCCCTCCAGCCAGGCTGACTCTCGGCACGGTCCGAGTGACACTTTAGTCCGGCCCGGGGTGAGATGGGGTAGGTAGTGTGTAGGAGTTGTGTGTGTGTGAGGCGATTTTTAACAGGCGGCAACACAAGCACATCGTCGGTGCACTGCGGCGTGTCACCCGCTGGCTGTCAGGGACTGCTTATTCGCAGCTAACCTACATGAGGAGGCCGTTCGCTATCTGTAATCTGCGACCCGTCCGATGGCCCAGCAGCTAGGCCCCCTATTAACCATCTCACAAGTTCGTCGGGATACGGATATTGATTGGTATGAATGAATGAATTAAATTTTGTCGAAGTCATTGCCTCGGCTCAAATATCTCTTTTTTATTGATTTTTTATGAATCAAGTAAATATTGAATGCTGTATTGGCAGCAACCAGTACAATAATAATCCACAAGAGAAGGTAGATGGAGTCTTGGTGTGGTGTATGATCCTCAATTTCGATTTCGTTTACGACATTGGCTGTCTTGCCAGTCGCCTTGGATTGGGTTTTGCCCATATTTATCGAATATCAATTCATACTTTAGTTTTGTTGAAGAAAATTAATCAATAATAACTATTTTTTTTTTTTTTTGAGAAGTTTAATGGGTTTGTGAGTGATTTATACATGGTGCAGTTTACAATTGCAAAAGTGATTTAATTCACACTGTACCATGTTTGTTAGTAATTATGATTAGGAATGTGTAATTGTGATTTTTTTGTTAATGATTTTAACGTGCCCAGCTCATTACGCTTTAAGGACACTCAAAAAAATGGCAAACTTCCAATAAATTTGACTTCTTTGATATATTTCTTCAGCGTCGGGTTGTTTCCCTCGGTAGTGCAGACGGCGACCTTTATGCCTCTTCTTGATTTACCTGTAGTCCATCAGTGCTGCAGACGGTGGCCTATATGCCTCCCGCACTTATTTCTTGGTCTTCTTGTCTTCTTGGTCAACCGGGGAACTTGCAATGTTCCCGTTTCTTCCCCCTCGCTTCCCAAACCCTAGCCACGGCTTTGGTGAATTACATTTTTTATTTGAGAACTATTTGAATTATTTTATTTTTTAATTTTCATTTTTTCACATTTTTTCGCATGTAATTTTGTGCAGGTAGATTTGATTTTCACTTGTCAACGGTCGCCATGTGATATGACCAAGTAGACAATCGGTTATTTTACATTTAGAAAATGCACAACTTTATTGGGGTCATAGCCATCGTGGCCTCTGCTTTAGTTTCGTTCTAATTGTCAAGCACAGCTGAACTGAATTGTATGTGACGTTAATATCTTTGAGTCGCAGCGCTTACATGCAGTTGTGTGTGTGTTTGTACATAAGGAGAAACTGCTTAGTTCGCAACTTACATCTGAGACTCAAGTGGTCGATCAGATTTCCTTATGGGAAATCAGATTTCCTTATGCAATTGAATGTTAAATAGTATGCTCATATGTTTGTTAAATGTATTTATATTGAAACCAAGCATGTACACTATACACATCTAACATCCCACAAATTGAGTTAAAATGCTTAATTACTATTTGCTATGCCAACATATGTAAATTTTTGTTTTGTCACAATAATAAGTAGGTTGAAGTCTAAAAGGACCTCCCAATAAAGATGAAAAAATTTTGCAACGGCAAATGTTTATGACTCATGATGTGGGATGTTAGAGGTTAGATGTGCTCAGTGTAATAGGCTAATCACACTGAGCACATCTAACATCCAACATCCTGAGTCATAAATATTTACCATGGCGGAATTTTTAACCTTCGTAGCATGTTCCTATTTGACACCGACCCTCTTAACATTTTGACAAACCAAAAGCTTAAAAATGTTGGCATAGCAAATGGTAATTAAGCATTTAAACTCAGGATGTTGGATGTTAGATGTGCTCAGTGTGAGTAGCATATAAAAAGCCTATAAGGGTTTTCCCGTCAATTTGGTTATCAAGTAATCTGTTTAAAAATTGAATCCCCAAGAACAAAGTGTACTGTGAAAAAATAAGCTGACATCACCAGCCCAGACCCAGGTCATGCAACTAACTGGTTATTTTTAATTGTCAGTGTTGATAAATACTTCAGAAAACAATAGAAGACAAGGAAGTGGCTTTATGCGCCTTCCTAGACATTCGACAACACATCCCGTAGTGCTGCCAAGAATGCCCTTATCAGAGAAAGACTAAGCCACACAGTAGGCAGATGGATACATTCACTTCTACGATGCAGAGAAGCCTCTGTAGTGGAAGGTGGAAAATCCATCACAGTAACCTCAACTAGAGGATGCCCTCAGGGAGGAGTACTCCCCCCACTGTTGTGGAGCCTACTTGTGGATGAAATCTTAGAAATGCTCGCGTCATGCCAGGGATACGCAGATGACATCGTTATGCTTGCAAAAGGAAAGTACGAGAAAAACCTATGTGACATTGTCAAATGGGGACTGAAAGTGACGTCCGATTAGTGCAAGGAGGTTGGGCTCAACCTAAACCCTGCAAAAATCATCGTTGTACCGTTCCCTAGAAGATACAAACTCAGCAGAATGAGGCCAATACGTCTTTCCGGCTGCCTCATAACACCGGTAAAGGAGGTCAAATATCTTGGCGTCATCTTCTACAACAGGCTAAGATTTGACAAGCACATAGAGAATACACTCAGTAAGTGTACTAGGGCAGTATACACATGCAGGAGCACAGCTGGAAAATCGTGGGGCTTGGCACCACACATACTCCGGTGGCTATACCTCATGATGGTGAGACCGATGCTCACGTATGGAGCTGTCGTATGGGGAGATAGAGCAAATCTTCTCACTGTAAGGACGCAGCTGCAAAAACTCCAAAGGCTGGCATGTATATGCATGGCCGGAGCCACGCGTACCTGTCCTACAGCGGCATTAGAGGTCTTGATGGAGCTAACACCACTCCACCATACCATCTGCCTGTAGAAGAAAGCAACACTCCTAAAACTAACAGCTGAAGTAGTGGGTAGAAACCACATGCCTAAGGGACTCTGAGAAGCTAGAGAAGGAAATCCCTATAATCCTTCAACACAGAGACGAAATGGTGTCAGAGTAGCACTTTGACAAAAACTTCACTGTACACAAAAGTAATAAGAGAGAGTGGATCTCACTAGAAGATACATATAAAATGCAATCACACACAATTCAGTGGTACACAGACGGGTATTTCACACCCCAAGGAGCTGGTTTTTTGGTAGCAGGACCTGGAACGAAAAGGTTTAAGTCAATGGGAGAATTTGCAAGTATATTTCAAGACGAAATATTTGCTATCTCCCGATGCGCAGACCTCAATATGGGAAAAAACTACCATAATAGAGAAATTGCTATCCTTTCGGATAGCCAAGCAGAGCTCAATGCGCTAAGCAGCAACAAGTTCACCTCTAAGCTAGTCTTAGAGACAAAGAACATATTGGACCATCTAGGCAGCAGGAACAACCTGACCCTACGTTGGATACCGGGACATAACAATATCCCCGGAAACGAATTGGCCGACGAATTGGCACGCAAGGGTGCAGCCACTGCAATGGTAGGCCCGGAACCCTACCGTCGCATAGGCCAACACACCATAAAAAGTCTCCTTAGAAAGGAAGAGAATACGATTAGAATAGTCTTCTGGGTAAACACCAGGGGGATGAGACAAGTTAAAGTATTAATAGTGAACCTCATATGGTAACCTCAAAAGGTTCAAAAAGTTAATCCA
This sequence comes from Lordiphosa magnipectinata, assembly GCA_037044535.1. Taxonomy (NCBI): domain Eukaryota; kingdom Metazoa; phylum Arthropoda; class Insecta; order Diptera; family Drosophilidae; genus Lordiphosa; species Lordiphosa magnipectinata. The sequence goes on from JBAMBO010003901.1 coordinate 32,765, forward strand.
ACAAGGAATGATACCCTTAGGATCTTGACAGGGCTCTACACGGGCCACTGCAGGCTACGAAGCCACATGTAAGAGTTGGGAATAACAAACACCCACCTATGTGCTACTACTAGTAAGCAAATGGGCTAAGAGCAACGGTCTTAAAATAAACCCAATTAAATCAAAATGTCTAGTTATTTATAAAAAGAAATATGACACGATTAGTTTACAGCAGCTAAAGATTGATGGATCTGTTATTGAATATACTGAAAGGGCATCAAATTTAAGTTTTACTTTGAATAAAACGTTATCATGGGACAACCATATAAGCAAGGCAATTGGGAAAACATATGCTTTAATTAGACGGTTAATACATCCCCACACATATAAGAGACCTGATTACAAAAGTGCATATAATACCATCGCTGCCATATGGGGTGGAAGTTTTCGGAAATCGCAATGCAAGTTGCAAACATAAATTAAATGTAGTATTTAATAACATTGCTGGATATATATAGGCAAAAAAAAAGAGCCGACCACATATCACAATTTACAGAGAGAATATTTAATATACCTCTAAATTCATGGATTAGCTTACGAGTGCTAGTGTTCCTACACAAAATAATTAACACTGGGGAGCCTCCCTACTTGTTCAAAGTGCTTAACTTTGCTTCATCTCAAAGAACAAAAAATTTAATACCTACAAGAAACAAACTAGCAACATCTGATTTGCACTTCTTTCCTTATGCTATTCGTCTATGAAACCAGCTACCTAACGATATTAAAACAATTAGAAGCGCGCCCGCTTTTAAAAAATCAATTTAAAACTACCTACACCAATAAGTTATGTTTTTCATTTTTTTCTCGTTCGATTAAAAAAAAAAAACATGTAAATTATTTATATTTTAAGAGTCATATTCAATTTTAAATGTTAATTTTAAATTAATAACCCAATCGACTGCTGTCTTCGTAATTGAAATAGTGATTAGTGCTTCCAAATAAGTCCTGTACTTCTAGCACTAAGAAGAAATATCAAATAAATAAATTAAAATAAATCAAGCAACAATGTAGATATTGCGAAGAGAAGGAGGAGTCCTCCGAGCATATACTAGCACACTACGATGCTCTAGCGAGGCGCAGATTCAGCAGATTTGGGAAACACATTTTACACCCAACCAATATCAGTAATCTAGGACCCACGAAAATCCTGACCCTTGTACAGGAAATAGGGCTGTTAGGACAGTTGTAAACTCAGTAGGGGGCATAATAGACCAGGATTGGCCGCGGTGCGCTATTTCCTTAACTCTTAATAAATATATTTTATTATGTGTAACTTTGAAAATGAGTTTGGTGTTAATCGCTGGCAACTAAACTTTCGCCCACGGAACCTTGACCACCTACTTTCCACCCAGGGGGGTGAATTTTCCGAAAAATTGGTATTCAGTTATTGTTGGATTTTTATGCAGATCTTTGAAAATGAGTTTGTACTTGATCGGATTCCGACTTTGTAAGTCACGTTTCCTATATTTTATAATATGGGCATTTCAACAGAAAAGTCCACAGAGACCAAAAAATAAAAAGTATTTAAAATTACTATTTTTTAATCATATTTTCATAAGTAATCAATCAAAATAAACTAATATAAGCCAATATTAAATTTATTCATAACCCATTTCGGGATTTTCGAATGCAAAGTCGCGCAAGCGCCATTTTTCTGATTTGGATACGTTTTGTTGTAATAAAAATGCCTTAAGATTGCATTGATTTTTGGTCTCTAAAATATTTCTAAGTGTACCGGCGTTTCCAGCCTAAATGTTAACATGGGTTAAGCAGCCTTACATCAGCAGAGAGTGAATGTTATGCTCTCTCTTTATCTCTCTTTACTGCTTACATTTAGATCAGCGGCAGAAGCTCGCCTTGCCTAGTCACTCAAAAATTAAATGAATCGTCCACAAGAAGTCAAGTTGCTTGCATTCTTTTCGCGTTCTAATTCGTTTGCTAATTTGTACATTAATTAATCAATACCGACTGCAATATCCTATTGGACCTGTCGTCAAACTTGTAACTTTGTTGAGTATTTTCCAACCTAAATTCAACATACATTCACTTACCAGCATTACAAGGCAAAGAGATCAGCAATCACCAGATTGGCTGGCCGCTTATCCACACGCAAGAAGAGACGAAACAACGGTTAACGTGCATTGGACCTTGTTGCATTCCCAACACACGCACATCTTGACTGGAATATTGCGGTTAATGTGCAGTTGCTACCTATCACATTCTCACAACTCTCATACTTTCGTGGAACATTGCGGTAGTCTATCCTTCATTTTCACTTCCCACATCTGCACTGGAACTTTGCTGGCGAGTTCCTTGCGACACTCATCACCTTGCATCGACCTTGCCTATCCGTCGTGGGACAACAACAACATTTGAGCTAAACGGTAAGTGTTTGTTGAGTGTCAGTGCAAAGTTGAGTACATTTTAAAATCACTCAAGCGAAATGGGAAATGAAGATGAGAGACCACAGGGTGGCTCAATCGCAGAAGAGCGCAGCCAGCACAGACCATATTTACTCGCTACAAAGTGACATGATTGATCGTTTAAAACAAATTCAGGTCAACTTTAAGAGAGATAGTCCAGCACGAAAAACAAAACAATATTTTCAAATGCGGTTAAACAAATTGTAGGAGCTATCAAAACAGTTCACCCACAATCATCAACATTTAATCGCAACCCAAAGTTCTCGGTCTCACACATATTTCTCAAAAGGCTTAGCAGAAAAGTTTGAGGAAGACTACATCACAGAGTGCTGCGCGGTTTTAGAAGCACATGACACCTCCTTCCCGTCAGCTAACAATGAATCTTGTGCACGTGGGATTGCACAAAGCCATAACTCGACAGCGCTACCTGCACCAGTAGGTTCTACAGTTTAATTGCCAGTCCCGAAGTTTTCTGGCAAATTTACAGATTGGCCAGCCTTTTATGATGTATATTCCAACTTATCCATGACAATTCTGCCCTTTCTAGTGTCCAAAAATTCCACTTTTTGAAACAAGCGCTACCAACGGGGCTCAATCAAGATGTACATCAAATGAACTTTACTGAGATCAACTACAAAACGGCTTGGAATCTTATCGTCACGCGGTACAACAATCCACTCTTGCAGCCAATGATTACCAAGGAGAATTCATTGGACATCAAGCGCATGCTTAATGCTGCCAACGTTTGTATTAACGAATTAAAACGACTCAAGATCAACATCAATACGTGTGACCACTGGATTGTACATCACCTAGTCAGCAAGTTGCCGACTACAACGCTTCAAGCTTGGGAGCACTGCTTGGGCAGTTCTGTGGAAATCCCAACGTTCCCAACTCTGGAAACCTTCCTAAGCAATCGTCTGGTTAGCATCGATATCATTGAGAATCGGACGACCTACCAAAACTCAACACCAGAGCGGCAATCCGCTGCGCAGAATGCCTCACAAAGAAATCCTCACTTTGCCAAACAATCAGGCAACCCTATGTACAAGGGCAGCAGCTTTCACACAACCGCTGGACCTGCTGGCCCCATCCGCTGTGTCGACGACGCCCATATTTTGTGACATTGTCCCGAATTCCTCTCCAAGGAATGTTTTGCACGGAAACTCATTGTTGATCACACAAAGGCATGTCTTAACTATCTCAGCCCTTCACATTCACAGTAGCAGTAGAAATTGCTCGCAATGTGGGCAACGTCATCACACCCTCTTGCACTTTCCTACTCAGCAATCTCTCCCAAGTTCTAATTCTAACTTTAGTTCACCCATTGCGCCTTCATCGTCTGCAGCTACCGACTCGTCGGTTGGAGCCAATTCAACGCAACTCGTCACGGCAGATGCCACTCATCTCACACCTCGGAATATGATCCTCGCAACGGCTTTGGTTAAACTGCACAATCACGCAACTGGACAATCCGCTGTGGTTCGAGCACTGATTGATTATGGATCCGAAGGTACTCTCATCACCGAACATGTTGCTCAAACGCTTGGTCTCAAGCGTCACCGAATAGAAGCAGAAATTACTGGAGTGGGCAATAACTCTAGCAATAAATGCGAATTCCGAACCGACTTCTCATTATCTTCCTGCACAGATTCACAATTCAGTATCTTTATAGATACAGCATTTATCCTCCGGCCATTAACGTCGCACCTTCCAAGGACCAATCTCAATATAATGCTACCCGAGATTCGGAAAGGAACCTCACATCAGCCAATTGCTCAAAGGACGCAACTGGGATGGATCGTTTTCGGTCAATTGGAGGCATGGCCTCTAACATACATATGGTATCAGTCCGATGCAATCAAACGAACCTGGACACCCTTGTCCATAAATTCATTGAGCTTGATCAAATCGACACAGATCGGCAGCTTACAGCAGAGGAGCATTTCCAGCACACGCATATCCGCCAGCCCAATGGCAAATACATGGTACGATTACCTTTAAAAACCGCCTTTGATCCCACACAAGTTCTTGGCAAATCACGACAAACGGCACTAAATCGCTTTCACCTTTTGGAGCGAAAATTGCAGAAGCAATCCAAACAGCAAAATCAATATGCATCAGTCATCAAGAAGTAATTCGATCTTGGTCAGATTTCCGAAGTAAAGAGGTCCGAAGCCCAGCATCGCCTTACAGATGAAAATGGTCAAATCGCTTTCTCCTCGTGTACCCTACCTCATCACGCAGTGGTAAAGGAGGACAGCGTCACCACCAAAGTACGCGTGGTACATGGCGGCTACATCAATATGTATTTGCTGCGGACATCCAGAAAATGTACCGTTGCATTGACATGCATCCTGACGATGCTCAGTACCAACGAATCTTGTGGCGCGACGCACAAGATCAAATTCAAGAATATAGCCTAACCACCGTTACCTTCGGCACAGCGTCAGCCCCTTATACGGCTATCCGCATTATGCATCAGCTAGCACAAGACGAACATGATCGATATCCACTGGCTGAAAACGTGCTTCGCAAGGAGATTTATGTCGATGATGTACAGAGTGGTCATGGGCATCGAATCACTCATCTCTCCTAAGTACCATCCCACCCGAACACATTTGGAGTACCAGCATCCTTGAACTCGACAGCAAAGAATCGATTAAAACCCTTGGCTTATATTGGCACCCGAATCAAGACTTTTATAGATTCAAATTTAAATTTGAAATTAACAAAACGTTCACTAAAAGATCTCTCCTCTCCACAGTTGCCCGTCTATACGACGCCTTGGGATTCATAGTTCCCGTTATCACCGCAGCCAAAGTGATACTTAAGGAGGTATGGTATCAAATTCGATGGCAAGAGTTTTCCGATCACTTACCATCAATTGAGAACCTTCAAATCCCAATATGGCTAGGATTAGACCCCACTAACCTTGTCTCACTCCAATTACACATATTCTGTGATGGATCCTCACTGGCATATGCGGCTTGCGCATACCTGAGAGCTCATTGCAAGGACAGTACCGTTCACACCCACCCACTGACAAGTCGGAGTCGAGTTACACCCATTAAGCCACTGACGATCCCTAGTGTGCAACTTCCTGGCGCACTACTAGCTACGAAATTGGCAAAATGGATTTATTTATTTATTTATTTATTTATTTATTTATTTATTTATTTATTTATTTATTTATTTATTTATTTATTTATTTATTTAGAGTCGACAAACAAATGCTGTCAACAAAAGTATAAATACGTTACAAAAAAATTTTTATGAGCCAAGGAAGCCTATCAAAGAAAATCTAATAAAATTACAAAATAAACTAATAACGACTCCGACACGGTGGGGGTATTTTATTTGCCCGTCCGGCCAGCTATGCCCCTATTCACAGCCGATTGTAGTCAGAGGCGTTATTAGAGCTAACAAAAACTTTAATAATATAGAGATCGAGAAAAGGGAGAGAGAGAAAAAACCAAAACCTATAGTAATGTAGGAGCAAAGGAAAAAATAAGATAATATAATAAATTAAACTAAAACAGAGATAGAGAGAAAAAGAGAAAACTATCTAAAAGAAATCTTACAAAAAAAAAAAAATGTATACGGAAAACTTAAAACTAAATAACCGGAAAATCTCTGACCCGGTGGGGAGGATTTATTAGCCAGTCCGGCAAGCTATGCCCCTACTCACAGCTGGGAGTGGTCAGGGATTTCCCCGGAGATAATTATAGAGAGACGTTTTTAGAGAGAAGAGAGAGAGATCTGTTGAGAGCAGGTGATAGAGATCATTGTAATTTTGACATAAGACCCGAAAACGATTGTGCTGGGCATAATCAGTTGTGCATCTGGGCAAGATTAAAGGTAAATAGTTTCTAGTTGGCCTAGAAGGAACGGAAAGTTAAGGCGACCTAAGAGTTCGGTGGAATCTACATCACTAATGATTAACTTATGAAGAAAAGAAACGCCTAGGACTGTTCTACGATCAGCTAATGAAGGAAGGTTAATAAGCAAGAGTCTGCTGGAGTACGATGGCAGACGAAGGTTAGGGTCCCAATTTAGTCCACGAAGAGCAAAAAGCAAAAATTGCTTTTGTACTGATTCGATACGATCGATATGCTTTTTGTATTGCGGACACCAGACGGACGAGCAGTATTCAAGTACAGGACGGACTAGAGAAGTGTACAGGAGCTTTGTGGTGTATGGATCATTAAATTCCTTCGACCAACGTTTAATGAATCCAAGTACACCATTCGCCCTATTAACAATAGAGGAGATATGAGGATTGAAACTCAATTTGGGGTCAAAAAGAATTCCAAGATCAACGACGGTAGATATTCGTTGTAGGGGTTCATTGCCAATCGTATAAATAGCCAGCGAAGGTTTGCAACGATGGAAGGTCATAAACATGCACTTGGAGCAATTAAGGTATAAATAATTAAACAAGCACCAAGACTGCAAGGAGTTTAAATCATCTTGCAATCTAATGGAATGTGCCGGGTCATTGAAAGATAAAATAAGTTTAACGTCGTCGGCCTACATAAGTATCCGAGAATTAGATAGTATTGTGGGTAGGTCATTAATAAAAAGAGTAAAAATAAAAGGACCAAGGTGACTACCTTGCGGTACACCGGACGTTACAGAGACGGGCTTTGAAGTGTCTGAACGTAATATAACTTTCTGCGTTCTATTTTTTAAATAGGACGAAATCCAGAGCAGAAAAGAGGCGGGAAATCCTAACCGATCAAGCTTATAGAGGAGAAGATCATGGTTTACAGAGTCAAAAGCGTTACTAAAGTCGGTGTAAATGACATCGGTTTGCTTTTTCTTAAGGAGCCCATCATTAACCAATGAAGTGAATTCAAGAAAATTGGTCATAGTTGACCGACGCTTAATAAACCCATGCTGGAAAGGTGATAAAATCGATTAAATCGATGACCCAACTCGCTGGAAAACTTTGGTCGCTAACCGGATCGGGAAAATTCTGGAGCAGTGCACTCCATCACAATGGCGACATGTGCGACTGCGCAGCTCGTGGTCTTACACCTCAACAATTAGCAGCTCACGACCTGTGGTGGTTTGGTCCATCTTGGCTACAACAACCCGAAAGTCAATGGCCAAGCAAAGATTTGATTCATCCTAGCATAGAAGGTACATTAGATGAGCAGAAGTCTACTCCAGTAGCCACACATATTTGCACCACAACTGACTTGTTCATCGCCTCCTATTAATTGTACTATAGATTGATATTTGTAATGGCCTTTGTTCAGCGCTATTTGTACAATCTTCTTCAATAGCCTGGCACTCGACACACGTGTCCTATTCGGGTGCAGGAATTCCAATATGCGTTGGTCAAGATCGTGCAAATAGTCCAAAGAGAAGCATTTGCCTTTGAACTTTCTAGATTGCAGGCCCAAAAACCTTTATCCAAAAACAATTCACCAAGTCAACTCTCTCCTTTCTTAGATGAAAACGAAATTCTTCGAGCAAGAGGGATACTAAGAAATGCTCTACATATTTCATCGAATTAGCGGAGTCCCATCATTTTACCTAAATATCATCATTTTACGGATCTCGTCATTCGGAACGCTCATTTAAACACGTTATATGGAGGCACCGAACTTACCCTAGCAACTGTTAGGCAGACATTTTGGATCATCAATGGAAAGCAAGCTGTCAAAAAACTTCTTCGCCAATGTGTCCAATGTTTCAGACATCGTCCAAAATCGGGCTCTGAACTGAAGAGAGATCTTCCAGTTCCTCGTGTCAATCCACCAAAACGCGCTTTTGTAGCCACAGGAGTGGACTACACCGGAGCTTCTGAAATCAAAGCATCTCAAATTTCGAGGACATCACGTCATCCACCTGGATGCAGTAACGGGACTCTCTACCCAACATTTCCTGTCGGCGCAGATAAATCATTTCAACTTTGGCAAAATGATTTTCGGCAAAATTTGTCTAAGACTGTTGTCCCAGAGCTGACAAACCGAAATATTCAATGGCACTTTAATCCCCCGCATAGCCCAAATTTTGGAGGATTATGGGAAGCCAACGTCGAGGCTGTTAAAACGCATCTTCACCGCACTTTTAAGGGTGTATGCATGACGTATGAACAGCTATCAACCGTACTTGTTCAAATAGAAGCATGCCTAAATTTTAGATTTTTCCGGAAAATTGGTATTATTGTTGAATTTTCATCCAGATCTTGGAAAATGAGTTTGAACTTGAACATCGTCATCGTCATCGTCATCGTCATCGTCATCGTCATCGTCATCGTCATCGTCATCGTCATCGTCATCGTCATCGTCATCGTCATCGTCATCGTCATCGTCATCGTCATCGTCATCGTCATCGTCATCGTCATCGTCATCGTCATCGTCATCGTCATCGTCATCGTCATCGTCATCGTCATCGTCATCGTCATCGTCATCGTCATCGTCATCGTCATCGTCATCGTCATCGTCATCGTCATCGTCATCGTCATCGTCATCGTCATCGTCATCGTCATCGTCATCGTCATCGTCATCGTCATCGTCATCGTCATCGTCATCGTCATCGTCATCGTCATCGTCATCGTCATCGTCATCGTCATCGTCATCGTCATCGTCATCGTCATCGTCATCGTCATCGTCATCGTCATCGTCATCGTCATCGTCATCGTCATCGTCATCGTCATCGTCATCGTCATCGTCATCGTCATCGTCATCGTCATCGTCATCGTCATCGTCATCGTCATCGTCATCGTCATCGTCATCGTCATCGTCATCGTCATCGTCATCGTCATCGTCATCGTCATCGTCATCGTCATCGTCATCGTCATCGTCATCGTTATCGTACCACCCCATTTCAAATTATTTCGTATTCTATCCTTACAACCCGAGTGTTTTCGGGAAAACACGTGTGTAATTATTTCGCGTAATACGCTTACAAACCAAATTTCAAGTCAATCGGATGAAAAAATTTTTTTCACATACAAACTTTTCCGACGCTTTTCCGACTGTTCCGGTTGGAATTTTCCAAAACCCCGTTTTAGTACGCACTTTCACCACAAAAGCCAAACTCCTGTCCAAATTTTAGCCTTCTATCTCTTACCGTTTGCGCTCTGCGTTGATTTCCAATCAGTCAGTCAGTCAGTCAGTGAATCAGGACACACTGTTTTTTATGAAGAGTAGAAGTAGATAGAAGTAGAAGTTGATTTATGGATTTATAGTTATCAACCTTTCAAAAATGTCCACTTCTCGCAGATCGGACGACTATATCATATAGCTGCCATACGAATGCTAAGAATAATTGAATATTTTAGTGGTGTTGTGTAACCATAGTTTGCAAACTAAATTTTACCACAACGAAATTCATCATTCCTATGGCAGCTATATGATATAGACGTCCGATCTGCATGATGTTGACATTTTTTAAAAGCTTGATAAATATAAAGCACACACTCAGAAAAAAACCAAGAACTTTGTACAAAATTCTTATTTAAAGTACGTTTTTTTCAATCCCGAAATACTTGATTTAAGGTTGATTCGTGATATATAATATTAAGTACATTTCGAGCTATTTTGAAATTTTTATGATCATACTTTTAGTTTGTAATGGTCCTAAGCTCAACCGGATTTACTCTAAAATAGGTGAAAAATATTCTTAATTAAAGACAAATGAATTCTAAATTCAACCGCAATACATTCTGGAAACAAAAAAGTTCATATTATATGTACAAAATGGTCTTGTTTTAAGCCCATTAAATTCTAAAGCCATTCCCAGTTTGCTTTTGAAAATATGCCTCTGTATTTAATCAAATAAGGCTTGGAAAATCCAAAGGAAAGGAATTAACCAAAGACCAAGATGGATTTACTGTATGTCCAAAATCTACCCTAACTCCATAACCAAATTGTTAGAACCAGGAGGGAATTTTAAGAACAGATTCGATTTAAAATAATTCGCATTTTTCGTAGCACACTTTTTGGAGCTAGCATTTGTAAGTCTATTTTGTACTTGAAGTAAGTACGCACTTTTCTTAAATTTTTCGGTTTACTGTAAGTACGAACAGTCCTTGATTCAAGAACGTTTATACTCATTTTAATAACATTAACATTTATTTTTGGATTGTAGAACATTTTGTACTTATTTTAAGTACACCCAAGAACAAAACCTACTTGAAATTTTAAGTACAAAACGGTATAAATTTTATTCCGATCGATCTAGAACTCTCCCAGCCGTTTTTTTCTGAGTGCACTTGCCAAGTTTCAATCACATAGCTTTAAAACTGACTGCGTGGCAAAGCTTTATTTAAGGGCATATTTTTATTTGTTTATAACTTCAAAAATTAATATCTTTTAAACTATACAAGTCTCCATCATTTTTAAAGCACCGTAATTTAAGCTATGCTTAGAGCAATAATTTGTATATCCTTAGAAGCTTTATCATGGTGGTTAACACTGAGAAAAAATTATATATAAATCAGGGAATCAAACCGGAACCGGAACCGTATACCGAAAAGAACCGATTAAAACTCAGAACCGGAACCGATATTTTTAATTTTTAGTATGCCCGTATTCGAGAACCGATATATTTAGAACCGAAAAGAACCTAAACAGTGTACCTGTACAGTTTCGGCTCTAAGCAATTTTTTTTTTGTTAATTTTCGTAGTTGCCGCACGGAATTTTGTCATCGCTATATTCAGAGCTGCTACCTGCGCCAGAGAGTGTTCTCTCTATATTCAGAGCTGCTGACTGCGCGTGAGAAAGAGACAAAAGATATTGTTTTCGTCTATGCATACACAGAAACCTGTGAGAAAGACTGAAACAAAAACAGCAACAACAATATGTTTATATTTGGCGCTCCTTTACTTAAGTTCCGTTTTTGCATGTTGGCTTTCTGCTAATTCTTCGGATGCTGTCCCTTTTTTATGCAAAACGAAAGAGCTCAGTGTACAGTCGCCTACGGTTAATTGTTGAAAAATTTGTATTCGTGTTTGTGCTGCGAAACTGCAAAGACTAATTAATTTATTTAAGAGTTGCAAGTCAATCTAAACGATCGCTTATAACGCCAAGGCAAAAAACAAATGTGTATCGGAAGTATTTCGACTTTGACATTGAAAAAAATGTAATATGCTTGATAATGCTTAATAAACGAGTGTGGACAAAAAATTAAGGTGAGTTTGATATTTACGAATTTACTTTCCGAAATATAAACATATACAGTAACAAGTATGTACAATCTACAATGATACTCAGTCTAATGGACAAACATATGTAAGCTTCGAGACTTTTCTCTCACATATACACATTCTTACTTATTTCGTATGTAAGTGCTTAGAAAGTTAAATAGTCTGTCTTTATGTATGTATGTACATGCTAATGTTTGCATGCCTTTGATGAAAAGAAGCGGAAACTATGTTTGTGTGTACATTGTACATATATGTACATAAATATGTACATATGTATGTCTATATACCAGGTGCAAGTGAACATACATGACTTATATGTATGTATGTGTGTTCTTTCCTTTTTTATAGGACGATCATGGAACAAATTTAAAAAACACATTGCTCGATCTCACGCCGAATTGATAAAAAAGATTCACAATCAAGTTGATCAGCAAAAAACGAATCAAGCACCGGAAAAGAAAACTGCTGGTTCCAGGTCCAGGTGCATTGATGAATTGCTTAAGCCCAGTATTCGGGTGGAAATTACCAAACAGACTATTCGAGATGCGTGTGTTTCTCTGTGCACGGTTGATGGAAGGCCGTTTGACTTGATAAACGACCTCGGATTCCGCCAAATTCGAAATCCAATTATTAAAGGCCTGGGTTGTGCGAATTTTATTAACTCGCGATCAGTATACGAGGATGTACTCTGTAACTCACTTTGTTTGGACTTAAGTCTTAAAATTTCTGTTAATTTTACCGGTCCATACCGGTATGCCGAAATAAAAATCTAGGTACCGAAACGGAACCGAATACCGAAACAAAAAAAAAACAAAACAGAACATTTTACCAAAACAGAAGATTCGGTTCGTACCGGAACCGAAATTCGTTTCGGTTTGATTCCCTGATATAAATATAATATATTATTATCATATTATTAAATAGTTCAAAAATGTATTACACTATGATTTAAGTGATCTCCTCCGTCAGTTTTAAAGCTATTTTAACCAAACTTTGCACGAAGTCTTTTGGTACAAATACGCTGCACATTTGTCAGAATTGGCCGGATCGGCCTACTATAGCATATAGCTGCCATAGGAATGATCGGTCGAAAAACTAGCTTAAGTGAGAAAAATTTTTTTGTTTTCAATGCAATCGCCCCCAAAACTCGTTTTTATCAGTTTTCTATGCTATCATATAATTCCACCAAATTTTATGAAAATCGGCCATGTAGTATAGCTGCCATATAAAAGATAAGTCTGAAAAAAAGTCTTAGCAGGAAAATCTTTTTTGTTTTTAATGCTATCGCTCCTAAACTTGTTACTAATCGATATTATATGATACCACACAATTCTGCCAAGTTTAATCTAAATCGGATGACTATAGCATATAGCTGCCATAGGAGCGATCGGTCGAAAAAGTAATTCTAGTGAGAAAAATTTGTTTGTTTTCAATGGTAGCGTCTTCATATCTTCCAGTTTTGAACATTATCTGTTTCCACACAATTTTGGGGAGTTCGGTCAAAATCTGATGAATATATCTTACATCTGCCATATAACAAACTGGCAAGCAAATGCTCAAAATAGTGGCGCAATCAAGCTACAAGGGTATATAAACTTCGGTCGAGCCGAAGTTAGCTTTTCTCAATAACATTCGCTTAAACACTAAAATATATTAAACAAACATTTATGTAAAACTTAAGGTAAACTAGAGCAAACACACAAGACGTACCTGGTCCTCCAGGTAATTGTCTAGTATAGGGACCTTACCTCAAAAAATTATAAAATAAATTTAAGTTAATTGCCTAGTTAGGTCACACTTGGCTCAAAAAATTAAAGGAAATGAAGAAGGAGAATTATCATGCTAAAAATTAGCGGCGGTCATCCATGATTTCTTTTTTAATCTTCATCTTTAAATTCAAACTTTCAAATTTTAGATTGAGCACAAATGCTTTTTAACGCCTGTATCCAGCAATGCGGAAAATTCCTGCCAGGAATATGCTAATTATTTTCTTATAATCCTTGCCCGGATGGCGCAAAACATTAATGCAGTATGTTGTTATCTGCACATCTTTAAATTGCTATCATCTCCAAAGTAGTATGACTTCTCGGTTGGTCGCCAATCAAATGAAGTCTTTCATGGACGGATACAAGATTACCTAAATACATTCGCATTAATATTAATGATTTTGTCAACTCAGTGGCCGGATCAGTACCTTGGCTTTGGTCGATGGGCAAACCGCTGGAACATAGCCGTTAATCGTTCAAAGAGTCAACACGATCGCTATGAGACCCGGAAAATTGCTATCCTAGGATCAAGATTCCCATATACGAATACCGCGGTTAAATAACTTGGCGTATCTCTGGACCACCGCTTGCCCTGGGAATTCTATGTGAATCGGACAGCAGCTACGGGTGCAGCTAAGGTGTAGGAGTTCGATTGGCTCCTCATGCTTCGTAGCGGTATTTCGTTGCGATCCAAAATCCTTGTTCATCATGCCTTACTGGACCAGGGGATCCCGGTATGGGGTCAATACTCTAGAGTCTTTTATGTGAGGTCCCTGGTATGTGAGGCATGCAACTAAATGCCGCGATTTGGACGGTTTGCCATTAAGAGCCCAAATTAATATGTATGCACACCAGCAGGTATCATGACCGACTGGTCTTGCCCCCGATCAGGCGACAAACAGTCTCAGAAGTCGTCTCAACTTACGACATCCCATCGACCTTTGTGTCCATGGAAGGCATCTATCGGGCCGCCTCAGCAATCTGGCATAAGTGTCCCCTTGGCACCATCCCCTACCAATCATTGCACGCTGCTGGTTCCTCAGCAAGATGACAGCATTCACCAAATTTTCGCCCATCACGTACAAAATAATTGTAAACAATATTTTCCTGAACTGAGCATCAGCTGTTCTCTCGATCCACACGCGCTATCGATAGGCCAACTATCGATAAGAAACTGTGGGTTTCGTTCATGTTGCTGGATACACAAGCAACGAAAAGGTAAACTAAAAATTCCTGGCACAGTGTTTATACTCTGTACCGAAGGTACATAGAGTATATTAAGTTTGTGCGAAAGTATGTAACAGGGAGAAGGAATCGTTTCCGACCCTATAAAGTATATATATTCTTGATCAGCATTAACAGCCGAGTCTATAAAGCCATGTCCGTCTGTCCGTCCGTCCGTATGAACGAAGAGATCTCAGAGATGGTAAGAGATAGAGGTTTGACATGTATGGGACATATATTTCTTATACTTGCAGGTTATTTTTAATTTTTGCCACGCCCTCTCCCGCCCCCGGATTTTGGAAAAAACATCATATCTCCCACAGTTTTTATGATAGATTGTTCGTGCCTTCAAGAGATATCTAGTAATCAAAATTATTTATCGATTTGCTGAAGGAATGATAAAGATCGGATGAACGATTCTCAAGTTATGAGCAAAAAACGGTCAGTTAACACCCCACACCCCCCCTCCCAACCATAACCACAGCATTCTGTTGAACGGCGATCTTAGTGAGAGTGAGAGAGAGAGAGAGAGAGATAGTGTAAGGGTGCAGAGTATGTTATAGTCGGGCTTGACCGACTTTCTTTCTTGTTTTTGTATGTTATGCTTTTTAAATTTTTTCCTGTAGGTTGACTTACATATGAAGCCATATCTCAATTCAGAATCTGTGGTTGGCGTCGATCAAGTTATGCATTGAAAGGCTATCCAATTTGCATTTGGTTTAGTAATTGAATACAATGAGCAAAAATATTTGAAAAATTGCTATTTTGATCGAAAACGCACGATAAAAGTAAAAAAGTTTTAGCGCCTAAGAAAAATGTTAAATAATAATTATTATTATTATAAACAAAAAAATATTATTAATTTATTTACTTAGAAATCGCTCTTCTACAAAAAAATAAGATGTTGGTGATGAAAATCGATGAATAAATATCGGGGCTAGCTCCAATTGAGTGCAGGTACCAACATCAATAATGCGGTATTTTTAAGATTTTTCGAAAAAAAAATTATTTAGTAAACACATAAAAAACTCAAGTTTGACTGATGGTTCCTTCACTCAACATGATCCAGCTACCGTGTTTATCCATAGATTTTCTTCACCAATATCTTATTTTCTTTCATGCATTTTCGAGGAAAAAATCAATTTTTTTTCAGATATTTTAGCTTGTTGTATTCAAACTGCTAAACCGATTTGAAAACAATGTTTTACGCAACTGAAGGAAATGGGATAACTTTTCGATTCATACCTAGCTTGATATATCCTACTTAAGAACTTTTAATGTCTTCGACATACACAAATACTGTTTTTAAAATTGAGCATGTTAAAGTAATAGCCGAGAGCAATATTTAATTTTACAACTAACTGCAATACTTACAGCATGTACCATTTGAGCGTAATAATATGCAGACCCCAATAAAAAGAATATAAGTTTAAAAAGCATTTCATTATTATATATGACAAATTGTGTTTGCATTAATCAATAAATTAAATTGTGGTTTTTATTAAAAGTCTAAAGTATCACAAATAAAGCTGTACGAAAAAACTTCGCTTAAAGATTCAATTAAACGTACATTCATGCAACTGAGGATGTGTTTAAAGATTCTTATATCAAAATACAGGAAGCGGCCCGCTAGAGTAGTCAAATAAATTCTCCTGCATTTGCTGATGAGTGGATACATTTAAAGTATTGCCATATTGATTGTTATATAATGCGTTTGTGATTGATGGAGCGCAGAAATGATACTTTGTCAAAAATTGACTAAACCTAAATGGCAACAGTTCCTCGGCGGCGCTATTTCTGATGACGGCTTCTTGACTTCTATAGTGGTCTTGAGCAAACTTTTTGTCCAGTGAAACAGTGTCATCCGGAGCAATTAGACTTTCAATTGTAAATGCACGTTTGGGGCGGACCGGTGTACCTTGAACAAGTTCACTAAGTGCCGTCGGAACCAACGATGGTTGAAAATAAAGTTGTGGATTTTGGTAAGCGAAAGGCTCGACAGGTTCTTCGAGTAGCGATTTGACACTGTTAAAAGTCTTAACATAGCTCCAAGGAGGTGTAATGTCCTGTGTCTGCTTACAAAATATTTGTCTATATGTCGAGAAAGCGGCCAGCTCGTAATTAAAAATATCCTTTTCCAGTTGCTTGACGCGAAAACGCTTTCGCCTTCTCAGCAAGCTGCCGTTCTCAAACATATCGAATGCTTTTGGATGAAGTGTCCAGTAAGATCCCTTTCCAGCTTTTGTTACATTACGGGGCACTTTTATAAAACAATCGTTAAAGCTTAAATTGTGACGTAATGAGTTTTGCCACTTTTGAGTGTTCTTGCGATAGTAAGGAAATTGCTCCATTATAAATCGGTATATTTCACTAAGCGGTAACATTCTTTCAGGCGAGTGAACAAGGGCCATGGCGGTTAATGATATGTACGAGTATGGCGGTTTCTGATCACCGTAGGTAATTTTTAGTGGTCGTGGCATTGCAACGATTTAATTTTCACAGTCTTCCTAGCGTTCACAATGGTTTCTCGGCGGCAGCAGCTTTCGAACTGACACAAATGCGTAAAAACCCCTTGTTATATTTTAGAGTACCATCGTGTTATGGAGAGAGCGCATGAATGTGTTATGCCTTGCTCTTTGAAGGGGACAACAAGATGTTGCCATAGCATTGCAACCTACATGAACGTACCAGTCGTCCCTTTCTTTCCGTTTTGAACCAATAAAAACACCAGATGCTCTTTCAGGCTTTTTGTCAAGTGGGATGTGAGGCCAATTATGGCCAATCATGAAGAACGTGATTCGGCATTTCTTAGTAGACATTTCTTAAATTACAGAAATGGTCGAATGTACGCACATGCGATTGTTAAATAAACAATGGTAGCTATGTAAAAATCAATTTGATATCAACACTCGTCCAGTTAGAAGCCACTACTTTCTTTCATCCATTTTATATGTGGCTAAGTCATCCCTTAATTTTTGAGTCCCTTTATGACTGTTTGAACAATAAACGATATTATGAGTTGTGGGCGTGTCCTTTAACTGCTTTAATAAAATACTTTTGTAAGAATCAAATTGGTACAATTCGGCTCCAAAACAGTGTTGCCAATTTAGCTATTTTTAATACCAGATATCGACTGTTAATATGCTAAAAATTGACAATGATTAATTTAAAATAGCTAAATAATGTCTATAATAATAATAAGTTAGAATTGCAGGTTCCGGCAAAACTGAATAGTTTCCGGATTTATACACAGAAGGGGAAACATAAATAAATTTGCAACGCTGCTCTGGACCGGTTGTCTGGACAACAAGTAAAACAGTCCTAGCTTAATAGTTAAGTTGATTGTCAGGAAGTAGTATATAAATTTGACTATCCAAAATAGTATATTTATTATATAACAACGTCAAGAATTGTCTATAATGCACCGTCATTTCCTCTTTTGTAACCTAAAATTTTAGGCCAATTTACCTAATTCCAATAATAGTTAAATATTGTGCTTAACGGTTTAGGTAATAAACTTAAGTTCACTCTTAACTAAAATTCTGGAGAAGGTTCGGTCCGGGGGTACCAACCCTCTAAAAAGTCTGAGGTTCGGTTCTCGGACCGGTTCCATTACAAATCGAACCAACGTTCTACGTTTAATTCGTGGATTATTAGATCTCTTAGACACTTTTTGGTAAAATTACACTGCTCAACAAAATGAGAGTCGATCTTCCCGCATTGGACCAAACCAACTTTTTCTAAAGTAAATTGTTCCGCTGATCACGAAAATCGCCATAAGAAATTCTATAGACTATTATCGATATCGTTTTTCCGATTTTTCCAAAAGTTGCTTCCACTTAAACTCTCATACCTTTTTTGTTTTTAAGCCGATTTAAAAGTTCTAAAAAAATTTAAAAAGAAATAACTTGGCCAAAAGTTTTGTTCTCAAACAAAATATGACACAGAAATGTGACTCACAGTTGCTGTTAGCAATTATTGATTACGTGTTTACCCCTACAAAAATTATGTGAAGCCTAATTTTATTTCTAAGAACGTTGGGTAAAATGCTTAAGTTCTAATGCAAAAGAGTGTTAACTTATATAGCAATGTTTGCGGGTTGAATGCATGCATGGGTTGTACTACCGGACGGTATAACTTAACGGAGTCGCCGGAGAATTTAGCAAAAGTGAGCTTCAGGAGAAAACAAAGATTTGTATTTGAAAGTCCAATGATTTGGAGGGAACAACATGAGATCCAACCATCGCAAAATGGTGCAAAATCTTTCAAGGACTTGTGAAAAAACGGGTACGGAATCATCAGTATCACTGGATAGTTTTATGGTAATATGGGCATGGCCGAGCAATAATCAAAGATAAGGATCTTGTCCTTCCTACGGATTAATTCAAAGAGCCATCAATGAAAATTTGTGAGCCGAAAGCGATGAGTAAGGAGAAAGGACTCGCCAGGAAATGATGTCAATTAAGCACAGGTACCAAGGCAACTGGGGCATAAGTATGATGGCTGATTATAGTTATGGCCTCATCCGAGAGACTCAAAGAAACGCATACAGCCGCAAATAGTGGTGGTCCTTATTTTGAAAGTGTTTAAAATAAAATATTATTAATTTTGCTAAAACTTCGATTAATTATAATTATTCTACGTCTGACCTTATTAAAACCACTTCCTCAAAGTCATAAAAAACAGCCGAAGCGGCATCTGAATGAACACTACAGTTTTGTCTATTTTTCACTAAGAAATTCATAAAAAATCCACCTTATGTCCGATTTGCGATTGAGAGCTGATTTTAAAGTACATTGAATAGTGCTTACTGTCCATTAATATAAAATTATGCAGCTACAAGCATTTTAATTTCGATAAATTTTCAAAAAAAATTTTTTTTTACATTGGAGCCCACAGCATAAAAGCACACACCCTAGCACATTTTTGTTTGAGAACAAAGCTTTTGGCCAAGTTTTTGCTTTTTAAATTTCCTTACTTTTACTTTCTTTTCAATCGGGTTAAAAACAAAAATTTGTGAGAGTTAAAGTGGAGGCAACTTTTGGAAAAATCGAAAAAAACGATTGTCGATAATATCTCGATTTTTTATGTCGATTTTTGTGATCAGCGGGGCAATTTACTTTAGAACGAGAAGACCAAGCTAACTTCGTCTGCGCCGAAGTTTTAATACCCTTGCAAATGCTGTTTTTGAAATGTCAGAGTTTAGGAACGCTTACATAAAAATCTAACAATTTTTTAACTAAAACCCATTTTCCTATAGGAAAACATCTGATTTCGACCAAATCTCACGAATCTTTTTGAAAACATATCAAATTAACAATCGTGGAGTTTAAAAAAGATAAAATTTAAAACAGAAAAGTTTTTGTTACTAAGACCCATTTTCCGACCTATTGTTCCTATGACAGCTATAAGATATAGTCATCCGATCTTGACCAAAATTTTCAAATCTGTTTTAAAGCAGATAATATTAGCAATGGCCGCGTTTAAGGCCGCTAACAGTGAAAACAAAAAAGTTTTTCTCACTAAGACCCATTTTTTGACCGATGGTTCCTATGGCAGCTATAAGATATAGTCATCCGATCCGGTCGGTTCCGACATATTAGTAGCGTGCAGTAAAAAGAAGACTCTGTGCAAAATTTCAGCTCGATAGCTTTAAAACTGAGAGACTAGTTTGCGTAGAAACAGACGGACAGACAGACGGCAGACAGACGGACGGACAGACAGACAGACAGACAGACGGACGGACAAAGCTCAATCGACTCAGCTCGTCGCCCTGATCAAGAATATATATAGTTTATGGGGTCGGAAATGAATATTTCTATGCGTTGCAAACTTCTGGGCAAAATTATAATACCCTTTGCAAGGGTATAAAAAGGTGGTTTGGTCCAATGCGGAAAATGCTGTCGAGCAGTGTTATAAGACACTAGCTGAACCCGCCTCGATTTCGTCCGCGTTCAAGATTTTAAGAAATTGTATAAATTGTGCTGTGAGATATTAATATGTTTGGCTTCATTTTATCTTGTAACCGTCTAGAGTTCACAGCTGATAAAAATAAATCAAAATCTTGGGTGGTAAATGCAGTGGCATGTACACGTGTAAAATTTTATCCCATTCCGTCCTAAGGGACCCAAACAAATTTTCCAGGCGTGGATGCTGAAAATATACATTCCCCGCACGACTACATAGTGAATATCTGGTCTAGCAAAATTTTAAGAGACAATATTTTTTTTATAAAATTTCGACATTCATAAAAAAGTAAGGCTCAAAAAAAATGATTCGGAATTAAAGCTAAGTCCCGTCTTTTTGAACAAATGAATACGAACTAAAGATCATAACTAAAAAAGAGTGGGTGTCATGCGACGCCCGGTTCGAGCGAAGCACTTTACGAAGATAAATCCATTTCGCGGTCACTTAGTCCCATTCGCATGCAACAAATGATTAAAGCCCTTAGTGTATATTGTCAAAAATGGAGCTTGGAGATAAGCATTGAGAAGTCGAAGACGATGGTGATAAGAAACAGCAGATGCCGCAGGGCAAGATTAGATGTGTGGACGTTAAGAGATGTGTCAATAACAGTACAAAATAAAAATTGTTTCTCGCTACAGCCAGGGCTATCATGTGCTATGCGGAACAGGTCTGGGGTTTTAGCCGGTACGAGGAAGATGAGCGACTCCTGCGCTGTTTTATCAAGAAAGTCTTCTACTTCTACTAGCTTCTACTTACCAATGAATGCACCAAACTATGCCATACATATTGAATCGGGACTTGCACCCCAATTTCCAAATACCCTGCGACTGCATTTCAATTATGGAAAAAAAACTAAGCGGATGGAACCATTGAGAATACCGAGAATCATTGTTGAGCATCTCTTGGAGAGCAAGTCACAGTTCTTCCAAAAATGGGGACATTTTGCAAATGATAGCAGTTCCTGATGGCAGTTAAATTTATTACGGAAGCTATACAGCTGTGAGAGAAGACAAAATTAGATCGCAAAGCACGTCAAAGCAAAACGCGAAGTACCTATAAATGTCTCGAATACAACCTGGCCTTTAATAAATATTTCAACGACGAGTTCGAACCATACGCCATATTACTCATATTTAGAGCAAGAACAGAATCGATCTGGCTCAGCTATATACCACACGTCACGACAGAAAGCTGCTGCACCCTTTGCAATTCTAATGATCGAGAAGATATAGCCCATTTGGTTGCACGATGTCCGATGCAATGAGAGTTACGGCCACAGCACTTTGGACAATGGAGCATGAAAACACAAATATTGATCGGGTTGTTAAATGGTCTCAATTGGCATATACTTTTTGGATACCATAAAGAGGCGACCAAATATGAGCAAGAAAGAACGGCGTAGTATCTCGCGACGAGCGGGGCAGCTGCTGGTAGTGCCCACCGTGGTGCGTTGGTATGGACAGTTCAAGACTTTCTATATATATCAGTCGAACGGCATACAGCCAAGCCTATATTTATGTTATTTTTACACTCTGTACAAAAGGTACACAGAGTATATTAAGTTTGTGCAGAAGTATGTAACAGGGAGAAGGAATCGTTTCCGAACCTATAAAGTATATATATTCTTGATCAGCATTAACAGCCGAGTCGATATAGACATGTCCGTCTGTCTGTCTGTCCGTCTGTCTGTATGAACGCACAGATCTCAGAGATGGCAAGAGATAGAGGTTTGGCAAGTATGGGACATGTATGGGACTTGCAGGCAGATGAAGTTTATTTTCAATTTTTGACACACGCCACCTCCCGGCCCAAGCAATTTGGAAAAAAACGTGTATCTTCCACAGTTTCGTACATAGATGTTTGTTACCTTCTAGAGATATCTAGTAATCAATATTATTTATCGATTTGCTAAAGAATGATATCGGATGAACAATACTCAAGTTATGAGCAAAAAACGACCAGTTAAGACCAACACCCCCCACCACCATTTTTTTAACCTTTAACCTTTTTATACCCGTTACTCGTATAGTAAAAGGATAAACTAGTCGTGCAAATGTATGTAACTGGCAGAAGGAATCATTTCCGACCATATGAAGTTTATATATTCTTGATCAGTATCAACAGCCGAGTCGATATAGCCGTGCCTGTCCGTCCGTCTGTATGAACACCTAGATCTCAGAGACTAGAAGAGCTAGAGCAACCAAATTTGAAATGTAGACTTCTATTGTCTGCACGCAGATCAAGTTTATTTCAAATTTTTTCCACGCCCACCCTCACCTCCACAATAAAAAATAATGAATATTTCCCACAATTTTTAAGACATCGATCTCAAATTGAAAACGTACATTTGTATTCGCAATATCAATAAGCCCTGAAATTTCCATCAAGATCGGATGATAAATAGCCGAGTTAAAAAATGTTGCATACTTTTTTTCAGCCCCACCTCAGGAACACAGGCAGGTTATTAAACATTTCTTTCCATGAGCAACGGGTATATCGAAGTCGGTTAGAGCCGACTTGAACTTACGCTCTCGTTGTACTATCAATTGGCTTTGAACAACATTGACCATTTAGGGTAAAACCAGCTTCACTAAAATTATTTAATAAATTTTATGAGTAAAGTGCTTCATTACCAGGAAAATAGATCGTATCATGTAAATACTTCAGTTCAGGGCATCTTAGCGTACCGCGGCTTCTCCACCAAAGACAATTTTAAGTAAAATTTTACTTTTTCTTGATGGCACTGACAAATTTTATTCATAAGATGAATTACTTAATTTTGGGGAAGCCTGTGATACCCAAATGGTCAATGTTGCTCAGAGGCAATTGCCGGTACAAAATTGCCTATAGTCTGCGAACCAAAGCTTCTTTTGTGAATCTCAATGCACAGTTCGGTCTATTTTTACGTCTGGCTCATAGTCCATATGGAGTGGTTCGTGGGTGATTGTAAAATTGGTACTCCAATTCGCGGTTTTTTGGCTGTCGAGTACAATCTCTTAGGGACATGCAATAGTCCATAATAACATCATAAATATCTATTTTAATCAATGTTACAACTGGCTAGCTTAAGGTCTTTGGTTGATTACACAGTGACACAAAATTCAACTTTTTTTAACGCCTGGGAACGGGACCAATAAATTATGAAACTAGAGGCATCAGGGAGCAACACCTCATACCCAGTTTTTCTTGAGCACGTCAAGTTCGCGTTTAATGGGCATATTTATACTAGCAACACACAGCTACAACATCTGTTGCTGGTTAAAAAAGGTGAGAGCTAAAATTTTGGAAAATTCACCAAAGATGAAGGGAGTCACCACAATTGTTATACTAAATTCCCGCCTCCAATGGACAAGCGTTTAGTACCCCGCCCATAGAGGTCTAACTTAGAAAATGGAATTAATGGAAAACCACTCTATAGAATTTTGTAAGATTTTAAATATATTGAGATGCTGATCACTAAAATGTATCCTTAAGAGATGGTAACATGCATTGTAAAACCGCGATAGTGGGTACCACATTTGACATCAGCCATTATCGAGTTTTGAGTGTTCCGTACAACACTAAAAAAAACCCAGCATGGGACCCTTAAATTATGACAAAAGGGGCCTCTGTAAGCATCACCTCATACCCAGTGTTTCAAATAAAGCCTCGGTTTTATGGGTTTGGTCGAAACCTTTGGAGCGAGCTTTTTCAAGTGTATTAAAACATCGGCACAGACGAAGTTAGCTTTCCTTTCTCATTTTTCATTCTTTTCATTTGTGATAACTAATCTACAAAATGATTTGTAATAGAAATTACATAAATTGTATATCATCTAACTTTTAAAAATATGAAATGAAAAAATAGAGGAAAACTAACTTCGCCTTGATCGAAGTTTATATACCTCTGCAGCATGCCATATGCCTGTCAGTTTGTAATATGGCAGCTACACGATACGTTCATCCGATTTTGATCAAACTCGCCAATATTGTGTTGAAACAGATAATATTCATAACAGGAAAGTAAAAAGACGCTACCATTGATAAAAAAAAAAATTTTCTAACTAGAACTACTGTTTCGACCGATCGTTCCTATGGCAGCTACATGCTGCAGTCATCCGATTTAGATCAAACTTAGCAGACTTATTTGGAAACATATAATATTAATAAAGTCTTTTTTAGTGCTTTCTTTTCTATGTCAGCTATAAGCCCTATAGGGAGTAAAAGTAGTGTGACCAAAATTAAGAAAAAATTAGGCCAAAAATTAAAGTATGTGTAATTTTTAGTTTAATTGGCGGTGGGTCACACTGCTCGATCATCGGTATTTTGTTTTGACGCCAAGATGATTTTTAGTTAAAGCTCGGCCACTTCTCCCCAAGTCTTGTTCACAAAATTTAAGTCCGAATGCTTGGGGTGGGAAAGATCCCAAATAGCATCTAGCTCTTTTACCGCCAAAATTAAGCAATTTCGTTTTTGCTTGCTGCCATGGATTTTATATTATTTTTTTTCAAATCACTTTAGCAAACCGGTAGAATCAGAGTGACTTAACATGGTGCATTCTCAATGTTGCGCCAGCTGCTCAAAGCACAATAAGGCCCACAGCCAATTTACATAGTCTCCACAAATGTGCTTTTAAGCGAAACATTTAAATTCTTAGCTCCGTACTTGCAAAACGTTCAAGTGGCGAAATCGTAACTTCTGCTTCTTCTTCCCTCAATTTTTGTATGAAACTTCTCGTTACTTTGGATGTCCGTATGGGCCTGTACAATATAGTTGTCCGATTTTCATCAAGCTTGGCTTATAAAAAGGCATAGAAAACTAATAAATGCAAAGTTTGGGGTCGTTAGCATAGAAAACAAAAAAGTTTTTGTCACTAAAACTAGTTTTTCGACCTATAGATACAAAGTTTGGTCACGAAAGCTTTAAAACTGACGGAGAAGAATGTACAGAAACAGACTATCGGACATGGCTATATCAACTCAGCTCGAAATGCTCTGCAAGGGTATAAATATAATAATGTTAAAAATAATGTACATATGTTCGAACATTTTAGAAAATATATTAGAAATAAGGATTTTGAATGATTTCCATAGAACAATATTGGTTTTCGCTTTGAACAATGTTATTTAAATAATTTCCCAAGCTCACCAATAGATGGCTCCAATTTCGTGTGGCCAGTTGTATATATGGCAACTATTTGATATATTCATCCGCATTTGATCAAAATCGTTAAAAATGTGCTGCAGCAGAAACTGGAAAAAAAGTATTTCTCACTGGAACTTTTTCGACCGATCGTTCCTATGCGAGCTTTATGCTATTGTCATCCGATTTGGATCCAACTTAACAGGATTATGTGGAAGCATATAAAATTAATACATTTTAAATTTTGAAAGCGAGAGCAATTAAAACAAAAAAGTTTTTCCAACTCAGACTTTTTTCAGTCCTTTCTTTCTATGCCAGCTTTACTTATATATTTGCATCCAGCTTGGTGAAATATGAAAACCATAGAAAAATTATAAATACGTGGTTTGGGGGCGCTTGCAATAAAAACAAAAAAGTTGTTTTCACTAAAATTAGTTTTTCGTCCGATCGTTCCTATGGCAACCGGCCGGATCGGGTCCGACAAATGTGCAGCGTATTTGCACTAAAAGACTTCGGGCAAAGTATGTTAAGATATCTTTAAAACTGACGGAGGAGTTAGCATTGAAACAGACATACGGACGGACATGGCTATATCAACTCAGCTCATCATGCTGATCTAGAATATATATACTTTATGTGGTCGGAAATGCTTCCTTCCATGCGTTACAAAAATCTGCACAATTGTAATATACTCTCTGCAAGGGTATAAAAATATTTAGCTGCGTAAAGCCGGCATTTTAAATAAATTTACTGCAATATATTATTTGTCGGTCATCCATGGCCTTGTGTCATCTATATTTCATAAATCTTCGTAGTATGCCTTTTAAAATTCTTATAAAACAAAAGTTTTGTCAAATATGCTGCACAATAGCTATGACTCTTTTTTCACTCCGAGCCTTTATTATACTCTGCCGAAGGTACATAGAGTATATTAAGTTTGTGCAAAAGTATGTAACAGGGAGAAGGAATCGTTTCCGACCCTATAAAGTATATATATTCTTGATCAGCATCAACAGCCGATTCGATATAGCCATGTCCGTCTGTCTGTCTGTCCGTCTGTCTGTCTGTCCGTCTGTCTGTCTGTCCGTCCGTCCGTATGACATGGTTTGACATGTATGGGGCATATATTTCTAATACTTGCAGGCAGATCAAATTTATTTTCAGTTTGTGCCACGCCCCCTCCCGCCCCCGAAATTTGGAAAAAACGTCATATCTCTAGAGATACCTTGTACACAAAATTATTTATCGATTTGCTGAAGGAATGATAAAGATCGGATGAACGATACTCAAGTTATGAGCAAAAAACGGCCAGTAAACACCCTCCAACCCCCCACCCATCACCACAGCATTTTATTGAACGGCAATCTTAGTGAGAGAGAGAGAGAGAGAGAGAGAGAGAGAGTGAAACTTAGAGATGAGCGCGTATGAGCAAATGCGAGCTGCGACGTTAAGGGTACAGAGTATGTTACAGTCGGGATTGACCGACTTTCTTTCTTGTTCATTTTTAGCTTACCCCAACGCGACGCATTACACAACCTTGCGTTGGTGGGGTCTTCTCATTACTAACAGATATGCTCCTTTTGATACACTTGAAAATAGGGTTGTCGAATATTTCAAAAATATCTATATCGATATTTTTGACGCGATAGGTAAAGTATCATTTCGATATCAATATGAGAGATATCGGTCTCAAATTTCAAACTAACATTTATATTCGCAATATCTATAAGCCCTAGAATTTTCACCAAGATCGGATGATAAAAAGCCGAGCTAAAAAAATGTTGCATACTTTTCGGCTGTCTTCCCTCGGACACAGGAAGGCTATTAAACATTTCTTTCCATGAGTAACGGGTATATCGAAGTTGGTTAGAGCCGACTTAAACTCACGCCCTCGTTTGTTTTTAATTTTAGGTCTCTTAAACTTGCTTATTATTAATATTATAGGTTTTTAAACTAATCTGCGAAATTTGGTCATAATCGCTAACTGTTGGAGGGAGCTTTTTCAAGTGTATTAAAACTTCGGCTCAGACAAAGCTAGCTTTTCTTTGTCGTTTTATGATTATATGGTCTCGTCTATTTCTGTAAGCACCGCGCATGGGCTTGTTTGCAGGTTACTAGTGGATTTTTTCTCCCATAGCTTCAGCATTCCATCCACAGCATTAAATCCAACGTGCTAAAACTATAGACTTGCATCCAGGGAAAACCACGTAAAAGCGGGTTCCAAATATAGTTCTTAATCAGTTCCAAATGGACGTTGACGTACAATGCGCAGTACGTTCAAGTGGCCCATGCGACATCAAGCCGAGGCTTGTTACTCGCGAACCCCAGGCAAAATAGCAGCCAACCTCCCGCAGCCACTAACGCGTGACACGAAAACGCGAAGAAAAAACATAAAGTAATGTTAACTATGGGCTAAATAGTTTTAAATTGTAGTTTTTAAAGAAGGAAGAGATACTTCCGAGTTGATTACTTGATGGGGTTTATTATAATCAGCACAGAAGATACGAAACGGTTCATGAAAGGCAGAGTTAGTAGTACAACGATTCAGTGATAATAAGATAAAATTACAAGTCGATGTTATAGGAACGCGGAGGTTAATTTGGCCAACCAACTCAGATGAGTCGATTTCACCATTAATTGGACTATGTATAAAGATTACCCCAAGCATAACTCTACGGTTAATTAGAGAGGGAAGCTTAATTAAAAGAAGTCTACTAGAGTACGATGGAAAACGGACCTCAGGATTCCAGTGTAAACCACGAAGAGCAAACAATAAGAACTGCTTTTGTACAGATGCAATTCTATTTTGATGGGTCGAATAATGCGGAGACCTCACCCATGATCCTTACTTGAGAATCGCATGGGCAAGAGAAATGTACAGAATGTTCGTCGTATAGGGATCATCAAATTCCTACGACCAGCGCCTAATAAGCCCAAGAACACTTCTGGCCTTTAAAACAGTATCGGTTACATGAGAGACATTTTTAAATTGATGATTAAGAATTTCCCCAAGAGCATTTACTTCATTGGCGGTGTCATTTAAGCACTCTAGTGCCACATTATCAAGCATATAAGTGACTATTGTGGTAAGCTTCTGTATAATGACATAACCTCAAACTTGGAGCTTTTTCAGGTTTAAGAGATTATCTTGACACCAAGACTGAAGTGCAACCAAGTCAGCTTGTAAATTATAGCGGGAATCCAAATCATTATATCTTGAACATAGTTTCACATCATAGGCGTACATAAGCACACGATAGTGAGTCCAGACTGACGGAAATCATTTATAAACTTTTAGCATCTTAGCCACTAAGATCGAACGGGTTGACTTCCACACTTTGGGCAAATTTAATCTTTTAGAATGACTTGATGTTTCTAAGAAACGATGACCAATTCGTCCAATTATATCAACATATAGTACACTATACGAAATTTTCCCATTTATTAGGCATAAACCCCTTGTCCAAAAGTGTTCAGAGCTTCAAGCTATTTAGTTTAGTTCAGTTTAGTTTATTAGGTTTTACATCTTAGAACTAAAAGTTGGTTATTTCTTCACAAATATATTAATATTCAATGTTGCATACCCGAAATGCGGACTTAACACAACTATGTTAGCACAGCAGCTGTTAAAGTCAGCTAATGCTAACGAATGATTGTTAAAAACAAAGAGAATACATTCTTGCTGAGATTTTCAATTGTTAAAAACTAATAAAAACAATAGTTTTTAACAAATATTTTTGATCGAATCTAATCATTGTGGTATGTACTATGTGTTAGTACTTTTGGTCTGTAGAAATTAATCTTGTCCTTCTAATTGTAAGTATTCGTGAGGCATATTAAAAAAAATGAAAATTTAACTTCACAAAGTCCTAGCAAATTTTTGCGAAATTTATTACATTTATGAGATAATCTCAATTTTTTCTATTTTGAGTTCAATGCAATGGAGCGGGATAACTAAGAAAAATCTGACTGTGACGATTAGTTTTCTAATTGTCTCAGAGGTTCTTTTACTAGATTTATTTCCTTTCATTCCAAATAAAGTTGCTTATCTGCTTAAAAGCTGGCGATAATTCCTCAGACAATAAAATTATATGGGCCGGAAATGGGTTCCAAATTTAAAGCTTGAAAATTTTCAAAAAACACTTCCTAATGACCCTTAGATGGCTTACCATTAATTAAGACATGAATACTTTTATTACTTTGCTCTAATAATGCGTTGAGTATATTCTCTGTGACTTCCATTTGAATATATCTTTTTTTATTTGATTTAGACCGCTAATTATACTCTGTACCGAAGGTACATAGAGTATATTAAGTTTGTGCAAAAGTATGTAACAGGGAGAAGGAATCGTTTCCGACCCTATAAAGTATATATATTCTTGATCAGCATCAACAGCCGATTCGATATAGCCATGTCCGTCTGTCTGTCTGTCCATCTGTCTGTCTGTCCGTCTGTCTGTCTGTCCGTCCGTCCGTATGAAGGAAGAGATCTCAGAGATGGTAAGAGATAGAGGTTTGGCAAGTATGGGGCATATATTTGTTATACTTGCAGGCAGATCAAGTTTATTTTCAATTTTAGCCTCGCCCCCTCCAGCTCCCGCAATTTGGAAAAACGTCATATCTCCTACAGTTTTGAAGATAGATCGTTCGTACCTTCTAGAGATACCTTGTAAACAAAATTATTTATCGATTTGCTGGAATGATAAAGATCGGATGAACGATACTCAAGTTATGAGCAAAAAACGGCCAGTAAACACCCTCCACCCCCCCACCCATCACCACAGCATTCTATTGAACGGCAATCTTAGTGAGAGAGAGAGAGAGAGAGAGAGAGAGAGAGAGAGATGAGCGCGTATAACTCGTGAGCAAATGCGAGCTGCGACGTTAAGGGTACAGAGTATGTTATAGTCGGGCTTGACCGACTTTCTTTCTTGTTTTTTAAACCAACCACAGCTGACTTTTTGCTGTTGCCGCTTCTGTCCATTCGATAGCAGAAAACCTTCAAGAAAAAATATCATGGAAGACATAATGAACGCGTTTTTAACATTATCCTCTGATTTCGTCGTTATCAAAAAATACCTCTCCTTTATAAAAGATTTATTTTCTCGATTAAGATTTTGCAAGCCTTCTTAATAATACAAATTCAAGTTTGGATTTATTAGACTATGATAGTTCGGGCTTGGATTAAGTTTTGAAAAGATTTGTTTAACTATATGTTGTTAAATTTTGAGATAAAAAAAAAATTAAAGATACCATTTTCGCAGGCCATTTGTTTGGAAGATATACCTTGTAGTATATTTAGCACTTTTATGTTTATATGCTAAATAATATTTAGTAAATACTATACTAAGGAAGAAGCAACTAAAGAAAATTTTTTTTTCGATTTTCTCACGTTAAACATCTACCCATAAAACATCTGCTTTCAAAAATTTAACTGAATCGGAATTCATTTACGACTTTTATTAGTCAAGTTCTTTAATTTTTAATAAAATGGCATAACTGTTTAAGCGACTTAGGGGTATGTATGTTGAAGTGAGGATAGGCGGATAATCCTTAATTAATCTTTTAAATAACGACCTCCAAAATAAATGGTGTGAAGTAATAACACGTTTAACAACACGATCTCGACTTTAGCTTTTAAATTCTGAACGCAATGCAAGGCTTTGAGAACAGACAAAATCTTTGTCTGTAGTCGAGCTAATAACCATCAGTATTTATTATTTTCCATGTGTTGGGGTTTTGCCTGCTTTGTATTGCTTTATATTCGCAAGGAATAAATGTTTGAAAGCAACAAGCCGCCAATTTATTGAAGGCTAACACACTAATTTGAGTAGCTGAGTTGTGTTTACCCTGAGGATGTATACTCGCATGTATGTATGTGTATATAGCTTAGTGAAGCTGCAGTGCATCTTTCATGTTCCTACCTGCAACAAAAATATGCTAAAACATGATGCCCAGTTGGAATTTGGCATGTATAAATTGTATTTTTATAAATGATTGCTTTTGCAGACGATGCACATTTCCAATGCAGTGCGAAATAATTTACTTACTTTTAGCTCAAGGTCAAGCCAAGCTTCTTTCAATAACCTGGGTTGAGTGCTTCAAATTTTCGTACAATAGAAAGGGACCTACAGCTTAACGCCGAAATTTTAAAGTGCTATTAATTTGCAATCTGTTCTGCGTAGCACAATGAGCGAATTTTAGGATAGCATTAACCTTAGAGTATTTGAATTAATAATTATGACATACATAATAACATAATAATGACATAATAATTATTACATGAGATTAACATTTAATATTAGTTATACAGGGTGAAGTGTCGCAATTTACCTAACTCCAGTCAGTGATCGGACGGTCTGAACTGTCCAAACTGTTGTCTAACAGGTTAATTGCAAGGTGATTTTGATCACGCTTAAGTTTAAATTCAATAAATTTTCAAACTAATTGATAAAATTGATAATAATAATATAGATAATTAATTAAATTGAATGAGCTTTAACATAAATAAAATAAAAAAATTTTCAATTTCAATTTTCAAAATCTGAAACAAACTTGATCTGGGTACGATATACACCTATGTGCATGCAAAAATTTATGTCTCTATCCATTATAGTCTCTGAGATCGACGCGTTCATACAGACAGACAGACAGACGGACATGGCTATATCGACTCGGCTGTTGATGCTGATCAAGAATATATATACTTTATAGGTCGGAGACGCTTCCTTCTGGCTGTTACATACATTTGCACAACTTCATGATCCCCTTTTCCCATTTTTAATGGGAACAGGGTATAAAAATTTCCATACACCAATAAAAAGTTATTTGAGTTTCTTAATATAGCAATATTCATCAGCCACCCTGTATATTCTGACTTTAATGTGTTTGTTTCACGTCAAGGTAAGAATGTACCTTTATGAGAATTTGTTGTACCTTAGTAAGAATGTGAGGTGTGTAGTTTATTCAGCAACACTCCATTTCTTAAAAAAGCGCTCCGAGAGAAGTAGCTGATCTTGGAAAGTTTGAGATGCAGACACTGGATCGGTATTAGTCGCTAACAGAGCAGAATCGTCTACTTAAGTAGGGAATTAGAATAATTTCCTAATTTTAGTGATGCCCAAATGGTCAATGTTGTTTTAGGACAATTACTGATTACCACACCACAATGGAAGCTGGTTGCTGTTTTTTAAGAATCTCCCTGTTGTATCTTCAATTAACTGGAAGGGAATGCCAAAGCAGCATTACTGCAAAAACTCACACCCAAAAAAACCCTAAGTTAACAGAAAAATTTGTCTATGTGTACACTCAAAAAACAACTCGCCCTCAAAAATGCCATTTTAGCCCTAATTTTTATAAGGAGGATAGGACCGACCATCGTGGTTGTTGTTGGTCCACCGACCCCTTACCATCCCAACCTACCCATCGCCTCACCCACTTTTTTCTAAGCTATGTTTGATTTTGAAATAAGAATTAACCATTTTTATTTTTTACTTACTTTACTGGGACTTAGTCCCTGGAACTAAGTCCCATTAGGAACATACTTTTTATTACTAAATAATGTGTTTTTGTTTATGATTTTTACTATTTGAGGTGTTTTTAACATTGCCTTTATTTAATATAATCCTTTAATCGATTGCTACATGGAGTAACGCATATCAAGACAAAACAATAACTTGCTCAATGCACAGAAAAAATTTTCGTTGGTTAAATCTACACATTCTTACAGTAAATCTTACTGCGAAATATTGTTCCATGTAATTGGTTCTTGTTTTGTTTACTGTATTTTTGGTATAAATTACCCATACAAATAATTAATCTAGCATAATTTCTGTGTTTTAATTTGTTGTTGTTTTTGAAACTGCGACTTGCAGTAACATTGTACCATTGAAATAGTACCTCGCACGTAACTGTAATTAATATATTTTGTTGTTATTTTCTTATTGACTGCGTCGTCAGTAATAGTTTGATTACTAGATATCTCTATAAGGTAAAAAACATCTTTCTACGAAACTGTGGAAGATACACGAATTTTTTATTAGCTTGATTTTAGCTTTCCATTCTTAACCACTTGAAAAGAGTATTATAATTTTGCCCAAAAGCTTGCTATGCAACGCATAGAAGGAATGGTCGGAGATAATTCAGTATATTTATTCCTGATCAGCAAGTCGAGCTGCGCCGATTAAGCTCTGTCCGTCAGTCCGTCTGTCTGTCCGTCTTAATATTTCTACCCAAACTAGTCTCTCGGTTTTGAAGCTCTCGAGCTAAAATGTAGCACGGAGTCTTATTTTTACTGCATGCTGATAATATGTCGGAACCGCCGGGATCGCATGACTATTTTTTGTAGCTGCCATGGGAATGATCGGTGGAAAATTGGTCTTAGTGAGATAAGCTTTTATGTCTTCCATCTAAGCGTTCTTAAGCTCCGCCATTATCAGTATTATATGTTTTCAAGCAAATATGGGCATTTCCACCAAAATGTTCACCAAGACCAAAAAATTAAAATTGCATAAAAAAACTCAGTTTTATCAAATTTTCAAGGGAAAACAATTAAGTTAAACAAATGTAAGCCAATCTTACATTTATTCATTACCTATTTTGAAATATTCGGTTTCACGGCCGCGCTAGCCCGAATTTAGTAATTTGGACATTAATATTGCACATTTTTTTGATAAAAGTGCGTATACTTTGCACTTACTTTTGCTATCTAAAAACTTTCTGAGGCTACAAAGGGTTATAAAAGAATGCATAAGAAACCATGAGAAACTATGTGATTACAGATAAAATGATGGAAAAAAGTGTCCCGTTCGCAATGTCACGTATCAAATTATATTATATCTCGAAATAAAAAAAAAACATAGAAAATTTTTCGATCCAATACATTCTAATACACAGTTAAATTATTCAACATTTCACAATTAGTCGCACTAAATGGTTTTGGCAGATCTCGCTGAATTTTGCTTTTATATTGATGGCCAAAAACACCACCTCAGTTTTTAGTCGCGTGCGAATCGCTTTTAGATTGGCTTTATCTTGGAACCAGCACTAGGTGTGCTCTACTTTTTTTCACTAAATAAAGCGCTTCGAAAAAGCCATAATTTAAAGTATCATAAGAAAAAAAATTATTTTAATTTGACGTCTATTCCACTTTAAATGCATACGACGGTCAGTTTCGACATCATGGAAATACCCATATGCGAAAATTGGTAGAAGTCGGTTGACTATACCTTATTGCTGACATATGACAGCTCGGTCGGAAAATCGGCCTTAGTGAAAAGATTTTTTTGTTTTTGATGGTAGCGTCCTCCAAATTGGAAGTAAAGATTCAGATTCTGAATTCACTAACCGTTGGAGCGAGCTTTTTCAAATGTATTAAAACTTCGGCACAGACGAAATTAGCTTTGCTTTATCGATTTCTCTGTATAAGTATGTAGCTGCTCATATGGAAATATGTAGTTTCATAAGTTTTTATGCAATTGTACAATCAAGCTATTGCATTTTCACATTTTCTACAGCTCTTTTCGGTACTGGGTGCTCTTTGAAGTCAAGCTTATCGTTATACTGTCGACGTCGACGAGGTGAGAACGAACATCGTCAACTCTTTCCTTTAGCTTCATCATTCACAATGGATGGTGGGCAAAAGTTCGACTCCAGTCTCCAGCATCACTAAGAGCAAATTTTTAGCACAGCCACAGGAACAATCCAAGTGAATGATTCGTCAGCAACTTAGTCCGGCTTGTTTTGTTTTTTCTTGTTTCATTTCACATTGAATCGAAATCAAATTAAAGTTAGTTGTATTTTTCTCTTGTGTGTATGCGTAGACGAAGGCGGAACACATTGTATATTTTGCAATTTGAACAGCCGCAAGTTGCGGCATCCAGTCTTTAAAGTTTGAAAGTGTGTGGTGTGTGTGTGGTTATGCGTATAATAAGAGGTGTGCTCAGACATCAGGCCAACAAACAGGCCGCGCACAAGCATCATACACTAAAATCACTTCGATGGAAGCCATAATGGCTTGAACTTCTTTCTACGAACCGAGAAATGACTACCAATTTGAAAATGCCGCTTTTGACTTGCGAGACATAGTGGCGATGGTCTGCAGCTCGATCAAGAAACAACGTTTGATGATGCTGCGCGAGAAGATATTCTGCACAAGACGGCTCTCAAGGTTTTTGTTTGGGGTGTCAAATGATTGCTAATGTAGGGACCAAACTCTACAATAGGATGGAATAGTTCTAAACAGGGATCGAAAATATCTTACCCCAATTTAACACTTTGAAATATCTCACAAAAACCGAAGTGAGTTATTTTTTGAGTGTAAGAGTCACGCTCAGTGGGAAACACTTACTTTTTACTTACTTTTTTCTATTATGTGCCATCTATTAAAGCCACTTATTATTGAGAGTAAAAGTTTAAGTCTATTTATCAATACATATATATCTATAAAAGTGAATATACGTTTATATGTAGAGTATGTTTGTATATGTTTGTCCCTTATAGGCCTCTACGCCGCTGAACCGATCCTCACAAAATCACTTTTTATACCCTTGTAGACGGTATATTAAAATTGTCCAGATGTTTGTAACGCATAGAAGGAAGCCTCTCCGACCACATAAAGTATATATATTTTTGATCAGCATGAGGAGCTGAGTTCATATAGCCATGTCCGTCTGTCCGTCCATCTGTTTCTATGCTATCTCCTCCGTCAGTTTTAAAGCTATCGTAACCATCTTTGCACGAAGTCTTTTGGTCAAATATACTGCACATTTGTCGGAACGGGCCAGATCGGATGACTATAGCATATAGCTGCCATAGGAACGATCAATCGAAAAACTAGTTTTAGTGAGAAAACCTTTTTTGTTTTCAATGCAAACGGCCCGAAACCTCGTATTTATCAGTTTTCTATGCTTTTACATAATTCCACCAAGTATGATGAAAATCGGTCAAATATATAGCATAGTTGCCATACAAAATACAGTTCTGAAAAAAAGTCGTAGTAGGAAAAACATTATACCATTTAATATTACACAGTGCAACACTAAAAACGAGAGCGTAAGTTAAAGTCGGCTCTAACCGACTTCGATATACCCGTTACTCATGAAAACAAATGTTTAATAGCCTTCCTGTGTGCCTGAGGTGGGACAGCCGAAATGTATGCAACATTTTTCTAACTCGGCTATTTATCATCCGATCTCTTGGAGGGCTTATAGATGTGGCGAATATTAATGTAAGTTTTAAATTTGAGATCGATATCTCAAAAATTGTGGGAGTTATTCAACATTTTTTATTGTGGGGGCGGGGGTGGGCGTGGCAAAAATTTGAAATAAACTTGATCTGCGTGCAGACAATAGGAGTATAGATTTCAAATTTGGTTGCTCTAGTTCTTCTAGTCTCTGAGATCTAGGTGTTCATACAGACAGACGGACAGACGGACGGACGGACAGACGGACAGACTGACATGGCTATATCGACTCGGCTGTTGATGCTGATCAAGAATTTATATACTTTATATGGTCGGAAATGATTCCTTCTGCCTGTAACATACATTTGCACGACTTAAGTATACCCTTTTACTCTACGAGTAACGGGTATAAAAATCCCCGGCATGGGACCTTTAAATTATGATAAAGCATAACCTAATACCCAGTTTTCCAAATAAAGCCTCGGTTCGCGTTTTATGGGTAGTTTTGTACTTGCAACGCACAACGACAACAATTTTAACTTAGTTTTTAAGGGTTTCAGATAAAAATCTGGAAAATTCAGCAAATGTGGAAAGGGTCATTGGGAACGCAATACAAAAAATTCACTTCAATCGGGCAATTGGCTAGGGTACCTCCAGAAGGAGTTAAGCCTTCATCCTTGAAAATCTTTAAAAGCGCACGGTAGATTTTTATTAAAATCGTTTTTTATAGGAAATAAATCAGCTAAGAATGTTCGAAGAAAATCATTTAAAACCTTAATTTATATAAAGAATACAAGTTACAAGGGTATATAAACTTGAATCGAGCCGAAGTTAGCTTTCCTCTATATTTTTATATCAAATTATGTTATACTTGAAGGCAAAATGTTAAAATTTGATTTTCACATCCCAATGTGATCATTTCAATGATTTTCAATGATTATTGTTTGTGCGAATTGTGCATACTCACTTATTAACTTTTCTCACTTAAAATAAATTTGACTGCGTTGCTCTTTTTTTTTTCAAATTTCCAGGGATTAAAATCGAAATTAATTTCGGTTACGGTCAAGGCCTTTATATTGGACTTTAGCTTTTTATACCCGTT
>JBAMBO010003902.1:0-136475 GCA_037044535.1 Lordiphosa magnipectinata
TTTTTTAATCAACTTACTGCTTTTCTATGAGCTTTAAATTGTATTACTTGATTTAAGACTTCTTAAGCACAACATTTCCGACCGCTTCTTTGTTTATGCAATAAAATGCAATGCAATTATCAAATTGTAAATTGATGGGAAATGAAATCATGTGGCAGATTCTCGTAATTGTCTATTACAATTATTCACACAAATTGGGTTTCGTTTGTTTAAGAGCAAACTCATCAACTCGGAGTCTTTAATATAAGCTGGAAATTGTGAAAAGTCCACTTATTGCTATAACAAGGAATTGTTTTTCATTTTCTTTTGACTCGCCCCTCCTCATATTGCTTTGATATACCTGGTGCTATCTGATGCTTCTCCCCCTTAGCCGCCGACAGCATGCTGTGCTATGATGTTCATATTTTCGAAAAAACAAATTTATTTTCATGCGCGTCCAATAAATTCAAACCCACTGACCAAACGACCGAACCACGGCCAACGACTTGGAGGTGGATTCCATTTTTGCCTGGCCGGCAGCGGGGGCGGAGGTGGAGGGATTATATCTTTATATGCATATTTTGACATTTTATAAGCGTTGACTTGTTGTTTCTGCTGGCGCGGCTAGAAATGGCGCAGCGCAGTTTCCTGTTTTTCACTTTTCATGCAAAATCTGCCATTACTTCTAATGAAGTCGAAAGCACTGTTGCTACCCACAACAGCGGCGCAGACAGCAACAACGGAAACAATGTAGAAAGGTTGGAAAATATTCAAATTAATTTCATGACGGCTTTTGTCTGCAATCTCCTCCTGCGCTTGGCTCCTTTGACCAGGCTGTCGCCATATTTTGCGTGTCGCTGCCGCGGTCCAGCGTTGTTTTTAATCCAGACTTATGGACTGCATATTCGGTTTCGTCATCATCACCATAATGTATGGCCAAGACCTGTGCCAGCTTTTGTGTTGCTTAATAACAACATCAGCAACCACAAGAGTAACAAAGTGCTGACGGGTTCTATTTTTTTGGTTAAGGGTGGCCAGACGATGTACCTTCACGGCGTTGTTGTTTAGTTTTAATTACACGCTAGCCTGCATCCGTGGGTCATGCCTCGATGGCTTAATTTTGTAAATGCTGTGATAAATATGTGAAAGTAAAGACAGCGACTTACGTTTGCCCAACGAATTTAGAAATTTAATTTGATATTTTTTTAATTTGTGCGGGTTTTTTTGCTCTTTAAACGATTGAAAAGAGGTGTGGCCATTTTAGTGGAGCCTTGTCTTTGCTTAATGGAGCTATTCAGGCATGTTCTTAAATTCACTACTTTTTGAAAAGAAATTCAAACGCATTTCGGCTCGGTTTCGTTTTCCATCGTATCAATTCCGAATGAAATTGCTCTCTTTTTACTTTTTCAAAGTGTGAAAACCCGGTCCAGTAGAGCAGGGCAAGCCAAATGTAGAGGGCAGACTCTCTCTCTGGCCTCAGTGGTGGATGGATTTGGCAAGCATTCGGTGTGAATTGCCGAATGACTTCGTCCCCCGGTGGCTATGTCTGGCCGGCTCGGCCATAGATACATAAGAGAGAAATCAGAAGTCCAAGCGAAACGATCGAAAATGGGTCAGTCGGAAATGAGAGAGGCTGACCTTTACGTTTCACCTTTCGTTTTTTTAATTGATCACCGAATTAATGAGAATTCATTTTAGGTGCATCTAGCAACTGCAAGAGAGCCTAATTTGGAAATCATAACTTTTTATGCTCTGTACCAAAGGTACATAAAGTGTATTAAGTTTGTGCAAAAGCATGTGACAGGGAGAAGGAATCATGTCCGACCCAAAAAATATAATATATATATTCTTGATCAGCATCCACAACCGAGTCGATATTGCCATGAGATGGTAAGAGATAGACTTTGACTTGTATGGGACGTAAAATTCTTATACTTGCAGGCAGATAACGTTTATTTTAAATTTTAGCCTTGTTTTTTCTTAAATCTGATCGCACTAGACTTATGGTCTACGTTGACAAAATATGTGACGAAGAAAGCTGAATTTCCTACGTCTGATGTCCGTAGAGGCCATAAACAGAAAAGTATTTGTGTCATCCATTTCTTTTCAAGTAAAACTTTATGAGGAATGCAGCTATGACACAAATATTGCAACTGACCGTGAAGGTGAAGTCGATGCATACACGAATTGGTATGAAACAAAACACAGGACAATACAAATGGTTCAGAATTTTCCCAAAACAGTTAAATGGCATCATCATTATTAATTTTCCTGAACTTAAAACGCTAACAAAATAAAGAAGCTGTACTGGTAAGAAAACTCGTTGTAGGCGTAAAACGTTTATTTCCCAGGTTTTAATTATTATGTCTTCGTTTTGAAATTGGATAGACGCAAAACCAAAGACCGCTCTTTTTTTATATTTTATCGGTTCATATCGGTACGTACCAAATACCGAAATAATGTTTGAGCCAAAACGGAACCTTTTACCGAAACCAAATTTTTGGTACGTACCAGAACCAAAACAGAAACCGAATCACGATTCGGGTTGAATTCCTGGTTAAAATTGGTTATTTTTTACGCAAGATCTTTTCTCTGCTCGAAAACGTTGAAACCAAAGGTTAAGATGAGGAGAATAGAGAGGAGTTACCACGGTTTCCACTAGGAAAAAATAAAATGCTCCAAAAAAAATTCGAAAAGGCTGCATTAAGAACACAAAAACTCCAAAATATATCTGAAAAAAGCTTCATTTCAATGAAAAAGATCCTGAACTACATTATGTCAAAAAAGTAAGAGGAATTATTGTTATTTAATAATTGTATTTATAATACCTGAAAAATAAACAAACCAAAATTAATTTTTATAATTAAAACAAAGCAAATATAACCCAATTCTTTTTTTGAAAGCTAAACATTACAAAGTTCCTTCAAATACTCAGACTAATTTTGGTCTTATTAGAGATCAGAGTAATAACACTGTGCAACACTAAAAAGTTGACAGAGTCGAGACCAAAAAATTCTGAAAGGGTATGATGGTTGTACAAAAACTTTCGCTGGGTTTGGCCTGGATAGCTGCCGTTTTCTTTTTATTGCATTTTAAAGTTTTCAGCTTCTGATTGGGATTCGCAACTCCATATCTCGTAAACTATTTGGAATTTCGCTT
This sequence comes from Lordiphosa magnipectinata, assembly GCA_037044535.1. Lineage (NCBI taxonomy): Eukaryota > Metazoa > Arthropoda > Insecta > Diptera > Drosophilidae > Lordiphosa > Lordiphosa magnipectinata. The sequence continues at coordinate 3,139 of JBAMBO010003902.1, forward strand.
TGACGTCTTACAGGAAGTTATTGCTCTTGGCTTAGCTTTCAAAACATTCTTAAGTAGCAAGTCAAAAAAGTCCCATCTTTATACTCAAAATTACAAAAATGTCTTAAAATCATCATGGTTTTCCCTCATTTTGTACTGTTTTTCAACTTTGTCTTGAATTTGACTAAGCAATGCAGGACAAAAACGTAGCTTGAGCTTCACTAAACAAACGATTGGAACATATCAACTTCATTCGATTGGTCCTTCGTATAGTTTTGGTACCAATTGACTGACACAGTCAAAAATTTCGATTGTTTTGTATTAAATCAAGAAAATAGTAGGAAAACATAACTTAAAAACTGTATTTAAAAAAAAATTTAGTGTTTTTACTTTTTTACCGAAAAGGTTCGTTTTTTCGAGTTTTTATGACAGTTGTACTTGCTTGTGGGCCTATAACTATATGAAAGAGTAACTAAATGAAGTTGGTTCGATCTAACGGGTTTTTTATTTTGGTCCAAGCTACAACTTTGTGCTGCCTTACTTGTCCAAATTTGAAACGGGTTTCAAAAAGAAGTTGAAAAACTGTTGAAAAATGGTTAAAACTTAGCTTTTTTGGCCAACTTTTGTAATTTTGAGTATGAAGATTTTTGATTGTTACAAAGAAATGTTTTGTAGGTCAAGCCAAGAGCAACAACTTTGTTGAAGACTTAAAAACAATATTCAAAACAGTTTACGAGATATGGAATCTTTAGTCCTACTCTGAAGCTGAAAAATTCAAAGTGCAATAAAAAGCAGCTAAGCAGACTAAACCCAGACAGGGTTTTTATACTGCCATCATACCGTTTCAGAATTTTTGGTCTCTATCAACTTTTTTGAGTTCAAAAATGTGTCACAGTGTAATCGAAGTAAATAATTCAATTAATAATTTCTTTTAGGTCATTTGTTGACCAAACATGAATATTTGTATGTGAACAAACGATTCAGTACAACTTGCGCATCAGTGTCAAAGGTTTGCAAAACGTGGTTTCGACTGTTTTCTGAACATGGATCAAACATGGATCTGATTCATTTGGGTGTTAGCTTTCGCCGAAAACAAAAATTATCAAAATCAGTTCAACAGTTATCGAGAAATTTCGGTCAAAGTGCGTCGCCATGGTAAAAAAAAATCTCAAAAAATTTCCAAGTAAAATTTTTTTTTCAAAATCAATTTTTTTTTAAATTTTCAAACATTTTATAGCAGTTTTTTAAAGTCTTTTGATAAATTTTTCAGGGCGGAAAAAATAATTGATTTGGTTTATTGTTGTAAGACATTTTGTCTTAAGACCCTAATAGAACGTTTAAGTTCATAAAAAAATCTAAAAAAAAATTTCTAAACTAGAAGACACCCTTATGCAAATTAAAGTTCAACCATAGTTTACCCTTCCCCATCAAATGATTTCAACTTTAGCTCGTACTTTAGTTAGCAACATGTATCTAGAAGCACTTAAATGTTGCAGCAACATTTCCGATTTGAATCGTCACAGAAACTACCCCATTAAGACAATTTCGGAATAAATTGTTGCGGCGAATTCAAATAGACAGGGGCGGGCGGACTTAGCATATGGTGGAGAAGAGAGGGTGAGCGAGCTGCATACCACCCTTGAAGTCTAAAGTGTGGCCAAGCAAGTTCCCGAACTAGTCCAGATTAATTCAAAACAATACAAATTTCACTTAGATTTCTTAAACTTTATCTACTGAAATAAACCTAAACACTTCCCCTGCGGATTGTGAATTCGCCCTGGCGAATCCTCGGAGAGTAAGGACACGTCGGCTTGCTCTCTCTCTCTGCTCTGATTAGACTTCGTGGCCAGGCCCGACACAAAACGAACGAGCAAACACGATGCGTGTTTACGAACACGAACTCATTGTGCTGGCCATTCGGCCACGAATCTGAGCAAAAACCGTTTCAGTTGAAAGTGAACTCTTCGACGAAGTTGACACGTAACGCGCGCGACTCGCGTCTCACGCATAGGAATCCTTTAGCAGCAGCAGTTTAGACCTCAAAAGTTTTGGTGCTTGAGTGTGGTAATTTGTTAATTGTGTGCATGAGCCAACAGAAAAACCGGCAAACTAAGTGACAAATTAAGGCAGAATTCCCTCTGCAGTGAGTGAGTGCTAAAGTGAGTTGAACTGGATCTCCCACATTTGAGGACGTCGTCAGAGCTCAGGTAATAATTATAAAGATTTTAGTCCACACTTTTGGGTAAAAGTTTTCGTATATTCAAATTCGCCAAGTTCGTGCTGAGACAGCAAATGTCATTTAGGATACATACATACATACATATCAAAACACTACATACATATTAAGGAGTACGTGCCAGACCGGCTGCCTGCCTGCCAGTGTTTACATTTTGGATTTTATGCGATAATACTCAACACCATCAACAATAGCAACAACAACAACAAGAACAACAACAACAACGACTTCAGATCCAGCTGGGAGTTCGCGCCAAACCGCCAAAGACACCGCCGCGGCCACCGAGTGTAATTGTGTTGCTCTTGCCAAATAAATACAGCAACAATAACAACAACAAGCCAGGCAATAAAAAGCCACCGCCAAAGGCTCCGCCACAGTCAAAGACGACGCCAAAGACTGTGGCTCCCCAATTCAAAGTAAGCAAAAGTAAGAAAACCAATTTTCATTGTTTTGCGGTGGCTTCGAGCGCGAATGGAAAAAGTAAGAAACCAAAAAGTATAACAAAATTTCCATCAGCACACACACACACACAGAGAGAGAGTGGAAATACCAACATGAAATAAAGTAGAACTTGGCTTGTGAATGTGTGGGCTGATTTGAATATTTTTTTGTTAAAATTCCCGGAGACTTTCATTCAATTTTCCTGCAAGTGAGCGCAAATGCTTCAAAGCCTTTAGAAACGTTGGCCTACTTTTCGGGGCGGTAGGCACTCATCTACCTACTGCTCAAGTAATCCTTAAATTATAATACAGATATCATTTAAGACACCCTAAGCATGTCTTCTTAGTCCCTAACACCAAGTGTGCTTTTCTCTTCCAATTGGCAAGCCGTGCGAGGCATAAATAAGTCGTTTGCAGCTGTTTCGCTGGCATTTATGCGGGATGGGGGCGAGCCAACACTTTTTGTGTGCCAATTGTTTTTGGCGTGTATCGCCATTTTGTATGCTAAACTGTGTGGTTACACACACACACGCACACACGGCAGCTCTGAGTCTGACATGTCGACAAGCCGACACGCGCTAGCTGCCATTTAATGCAATTGATTTGTGTTGCCTAATTCGCTTAGACGCGCTTATATTATTTCATGTTAGCAATTTGGCCCAAAATTGGCAGTTTTAATTCCATTAGCGCAAGAGACCACTTTGAGTGAGCCTTTGTTTCTTCTCGCTTTCTTTTGGCCACACAAAAAGGAGGAAGAAAAAAAGTTGATTGATAATCAATTGGGGTAAGCTTTCGCTATGCCTCGCCCTGTGCCTTTGTAGTGTGTTGCCTGCCTGCGGTTTGGATTTGCTGCTACATGATACACCCTAATCTGCGCACATATTGTGCGCCTCTTTTTTGTGTATGCTCCTCCGGCCACCAGTTGTGCTGCTCGGCAAGATGTTGGGTCCGTCCTGTTGCTTTGCTCGCTTTCCTTAAGCGCTTTAAGTAATTTATAAACGCCTTACGTCCGTTTAGAACCAGAAGCAATAACAACTTTATTGGATTTTCTTTCTTTCGCCAGCACTTTGTCTCGTCTCACTTGGTGGTGGTTCGCCTGCCTCAACACTAGTTTTACTTTGTTTTTCTTGTTATGTGTTAATTGAATACGATTAGGCGACACGAGTGGTGGACTGGGCATAGCTTTGCCTTTCAATGTCTGGTTAGCTTAACGTAACGTTTGAGGTTGTTCGTATTCGGGAATTTTCTTTTGCCATCCAAATTTTAAGGAAACAAAAAAAAACTATCTTATTGTTTTAAAACTAAATTTGGACTTGTTTTATTTCGGTGTGGCCAGACTAGCAATGCAAGAGTCGAAGCGATTGCTTGGCCGAATGATGAGTTTATAGATTGCGCGTGCGTAAATAAAAGATTCAGATTCTAAAAATCAGATCAACGCAGCCCACTTTACGGGGAAGCCCGGTGTTCGAACGTTATTCTAAAAAAATGCATACAACCGGTCACCTTGAACAGCTATTGGCGCCAGTTGTGAAGTAAGTTATCATCAAAAAGTTTCAGAAACCAATCGATGAGGTTTGGTTCGAAGTTTTGGGTGTGTTCAACTGGTCTATGAAGCGAGCATAATTTGTCAGCCTACTAGAGATGGGAAAAAACAAGAGAACATGGCTTTTTTAGGTCATTTAACATTGACACAAACAGTTCATTGTGTTTCCAAAGACAATAAATTAGCAAAGCTGCATTAAATCAAACAAGTGTAATCTGGAAAGCGATGCTCACGATATGTAACATAGATATTTGCTATCATAAGAATATCGAGAATGCAAAGCTACCTTCGTCTGTGCTGAAGTTAGTTTTAATTCACTTGCAAAAGCTCGCTCAAACGGTTAGCGATTTCGACCAAATTTCGCCGATCAGCTTAAAAACATATAATATTAATATTGACCGATAACGCTTAAATTGTAAACGAAAAAGTTTTTCCATTTTCCAACCGATCGTTTCTATGGCAGCTAGCCATCCGATCCGGGCGGTTCCGACATATCGTTCAGTCAAAAGAAGACGGTACAAAATATTAGCTCGATAGCTTTAAAACTGAGGAACTGGTTCGCATAGAAACAGACAGACGAACGGACAAAGTAGCAGCGCTGCTGCAGTGAATTTTCTTTCTGTCATAACTTGACCAATAGATGGCGCCGCTACTTGATTTCACCAATTATTCAATTACCTTTCTATTCATATCTTGCTTGACTCCACCTGACCATTATGAATTGAGATCTGGCATACAATGTAAGTGGACCTACCGAAAAAATAAAAAAAATTCATATTTAAAAAACGTTGCCTTGAAAAAATGTTTGAAATCGATTTTTGAGATCACCAATCCTAACTACACTTAAAAATAGTTTCAGTAGAAATGGGTCTTTTTGGCTGTAAACTAGTGTTATTGAACATCTCTAACTCACACACTCACTCACACATACACCCATTCAACTCTTTGCATTCTGTGTACTCATTCGTACAGGCAAGACGCTACTGCAATAAACCAACTTATTCTAAACTGTGTTTTATATTAAATAATAAAGTGGCCTAAATTGCCACACCATTTCAAAACTGATCTTTGATTGGACCAGACGTTTGGTCATAGCATGATCCGATCTTTATCATTTTTTTGGCAATATGGCAAATAATGCTATATACTAACTACTCTGTCTTTCCTTCTGGCAGTTCGTGTCAACGTAGAGATCTCGGAGATAGTTAGATATAGAGGATTGATATGTATATGACATGAACTTTTTATACTTGCAGGCAGATCAAATTTATTTTTAATTTATACCTTGAGAAAATTTTGTTTTCCACTTATTATGGCTGATCCTGCGCGCGTCGCTACGCCCCTGTTAGTATTCTAGCCACACTTCGTTTTGTGTTGTGAAGCTTACATTACAATTGCTTTCTGTAAAATCTTTATGATAATCTAAGCCGGAGTTCCCTAGCCATAGCCCCTGGGGGTCGAACGCATTCGGTAAATCACACGTATAAGAGCCGAATGCTTGCCGAAGTCATTTCTTACTGAATGTCTATAAGCTAGTCACAGTCAACCTTACAAGACGATCCCTTTCGCGGCAGTATATTGCCTAGCAACACTGCTAAAAAGCATTTACACATTTTCAATCCTCTCTTCCTGGTGAACCCTGATCTAAGCTTAATTTAAAATTTAGCATATTTGGCGATTTTTTTGACCTTTCGATCTTCACCATCTATATACTTAGCCCCGTGTTCATGATAATCTTAACTCATACGAAAATTCAGTAATTTTCGCCATTTTTAAGAACTTTTGATCTATAACATCCGTCTATTTACACCGTAACTATTTAAGCTGCCTTTACACTTATCATATATCTCTAAATAGTCGGTAGTGAAAATTATCTAAAGAGAAACTCTTATCAAATTGAACCTGTCAAATTACATAAAAAAAACCTGCATTTTCCAAATATTTAGAGTTATTTGCTTTGCTCTATGCTTTTTGCTCTCTTCTCCTCAACTTCGGCTTGCGTTCGGCTCGTATATGTGTAAATAGCGAAATGTCTTCGCACCCCAGGGGTACAGGTGACCATCGCTGCTTTAGAGATATATGACAAGTGTAAAGGCTTACATAATAATCAAACCTTATAAAATTTTGAAAATTTTACGATTTTTAAGACCGATTACCAATATATTAAACCATTTTCTTGACAATCTAAAGTTTAAATTCTAAACTCATGCGTGAATTTTGCGTTCGATGAACACGAGACTGGTTCTTACTTTAATTTGTTTTCCGATTTTAAAAAAGAGTGCGGAAAAATTTTCTTTTTGTTCCAAATAGATATAAAAACAAGAAAAAAAGTCGGTCAAGCCCGACTATAACATACTCTGTACTCGCATTACACTCGCATTTGCTCACGAGTCAAACGGCCAGTTATCTTTTATTTACTTTATAGGGTCGGAAACGATTCCTTCTCCCTGTTACATACTTTTGCACAAACTTAATATACTCTATGTACCTCGCGCTCGCCCTAAATCTCGAAACTTTGAAATACATGGGAATTATAAGGGATGAGTTTCGGATTTCTCTCGAATATTTTCAAATTTTCATTTTAAGTGTTATTACTTTTTAATTCAGTTGGGGTATTTTGATTAAAGATAACACTTCTCGACAGCAATGTTCCTCAATGCGCCAAACCAACTTTTTCTTAAGTAAATTGGCCCACTGATCACGAAAATCACCATGAAAGAATATAGTAGAGCTAACTTCGGCTTGACCGATGTTTATATACCTTTGCAGCCTCTCTAATTTATATAAATAAGTTTTAAATGATTTTCGTCGAACATTTTTAGCTGAGTTATTTCCCAAACTCAGCAATAGATGGCGCCACTACAATTGACAATTTAGCTACGAGGTTTTAATGTGTAACTAACTTTATTGAATATCACATAAGCTAACAATTATCGTCAAGTCGAACGGAGCGATGCAGGCGCGTGCCGCCTGTGGCCGAAGCCAAGCCAGAAACTGAGCGCCAGGGATGGCGCGTGTCTTGTCGTTCTGCTATCGCGTTAGGGATGGTGTTCGATGAACGGTGTGACCAGAGGTGGCCAGGGCTGTCACAACAATATGCTTGCCAGTTTGTTATATGGCAGCTATACGATATATTCATCAGATTTCGATGAATATCCATAGCTTGAAAGTATAAAGACGCTACCATTGAAAACAAAACTAGTTTTTGAACCGATGGTTCCTATGGCAGCTATATTCTATAGTCATCCGATCCGGCCGGTTCCGACAAATATGCAGTGTATTTGTACCTAAAGACTTAGTGCAAGGTTTGGTCACGATAGCTTTCATACTGAGGGAGGATTTAGCATAGAAACAGACGGACATAGCTATATCAACTCAGCTCGTCATGCTGATCAAGAATATTTATACTTTATGTGGTCGGAGATGCTTCCTTCTATGTTTCTTTTTCAGGCAAAACTGTACTTGAGTGATTGCTTTCAATGCTATGGGCTCAAATGTAGAAAAACAAATTTTTGGTTCTACAAATTTAAAAACTTATCAAAACTAAAATGCTTTATGTTATTTTAATTTGTCAGTAAAATCTATTTAATTAATAGCCTGATTCCACTGACATATACGTATATGCATATTCGGCCAAATTTACTTTTTTTTCCAAGGCAATACCATTTTTTCCCCCAATTTTATACAATTTGAAAATATATTGTTATTCGGCCCTAATGCTATGAGTATTTTTCCTAAACGTACTAGATTATTTTTTTCTAAATGTAAAAATCGGTTAGAATCACCAAATTTGATAACGTACATATATTATATGTGGCAGTGGGATTAGGCTATTACTTTAATAAAAGCAAAGATACTACATATATACATAGATACCGCATCTCATACAAACTTTTTTATATTTTTTGTGGGATCCAATGTCAGCTCCCAAAAGAATCTTTTTTTTTTACATGCGTCATCTATAATATCTATAAATCTTTGATGAAAGCCATCAAACATTAAATGGGGTATTTTGTTCAAGTTTTGATGAATTAAATTTTGCAGCCACAGCTATTTACACCAGAAAATATTTAAAATAGTTATATTTTTGCGTTTGAGGACTTAAATTAAAGTAAATTTAAAAGCTTTTACCGTCAAAGTAAAAAAACATAAAAATTTTTTTTTTTATAGAGCATTTACAAGCATTTTAATTTCGATAAAATTTTAAATTTGAAGGACAAAAAATTTTATTTTCTACATTTGAGCCCATAGCATTGAAAGCACTCACTCTAGCACATTTTTGCCTGAAAAAGAAACATTTGGCCAAGTTTTAATGCCCTTGCAGAGGGTATATTAAAATTGTTCAGATGTTTGTAACGCATAGAAGGAAGCATCTCTGGCCACATAAAGTATATATATACTTGATCATCATGACGAGCTGAGTTGATATAGCTATATCCGTTTGTTTCCATGCTATCTCCTCCGTCAGTTTTAAAGCTATCTCAACCAAACTTTGCACGAAGTCTTTTGGTACAAATACGCTGCACATTAGTCTGAATTGGCCGGATCAGATAACTATAGCATATAGCTGCCATAGGAACGATCGGTAGAAAAAGTAGTTTTAATAAAAAAAACTTTTTTTCCTTCAACGCAAACGACCCGAAACTTCGTATTTAGAAGTTTTCTATGCATTCACATAATTCCACCAAGTTTTATGAAAATCGGCCAACTATATAGTATAGCTGCCATACAAAAGATATATCTGAACACATGTCATAGTAGGAAAATCTTTTTTCTTTTCAATGCTATCGCTCCCAAACTTAATACTGATCAATATTGTATGCTAACACACAATTCTGCCAAGTTTGATCCTAATCGGATGACTATTGCATATAGCTGCCATAGAAACTATAGGTTGTAAAAGAAGTTCTAGTGAGAAATGCTTTTTTGTTTTCAATGGTAGCGTCTTTATACCTTCCAGTTGTGAATTTGATCAGTTTCCGCACAATTTTGGGGAGTTTGGTTTAAATCTGATGACCAAAAATTTGTTCACCAAAAATTTGTATTTTTTTTAATTGTTGGCCAACTTTGAACCGGAATACAACAAGAACCGGTCTCTTCTATCGAAGAAGAAAAACCGCTTGTTAAAATCATTTAAAGTTTTTTTGTAATTTAATATTTTGCAAGCCTTTGTAAACTGACAAAATTACACCTGAAGGTACACAGTACCCTTAAGTAGAGCGAAGAAGTTGTAAGCGAAAAGCTATAAGCATTCCATTCAAAATGCCTAAACATCACAAAGTTGTTAAAGCGTATTAAACAGCCTGAGCGTAGTTGGTGCGACCCTACCTTTACAAAATATATAATTATTCTGACTGCCTGTCATTTATCTTTAATTTGCGATAATTTTTTTCACTGTATCAATCTGCTGCCGCCGCTGTCAAGGTAATGCCTGGGCTTCTTGCTCATTAGGAATTCAATCCTGTTGTAATATTATTTTCAGAAAGCATCTACACTCCTGCTTTAGCTGCTGGCTGCTGCTGGAAAACTTTTCGACCACATTTCTGAAAATTTTAATTATGACTTGGCGTAAGCTGATATGTATGTACTTAGTCTGTACATATATACAAGTATATGTTTGGCATGAAAAATCAATAGCGATTTGGTTGTATATACAAAATTGATTGCACTTAAGACGACGAAGTCTCAAGTATCGCCCTGAGGAGTAAACAACATTTTTAAATTCCGCAAACATTTCCATTCCCGCTGACTACCTCAATTTGGCTGGCATTGGCGTTGTCTTGTGGCTGGTGGGTGCTGGGTTGCGTTTTCTTAGCAATTTGCTCAATTTGTATTTCAAATCATGCTGCCAATTTAAATGCCTGCCCACGCCTTTCAGCTGGAAGGCTCACCCGCTAAAAAAAAAACTATGCCCCCAAAGTGATATATATTACAAAGACGTGGTTTAAGCTCAGCACAAAGTGCCAGGAATTTCATGAATTTCATTTGAATTCGTAATTGGTTTTCCTTTGCCTGGGAAGATGGCGCTGCCAGCGCGCTATCTTTAGTGCCATTTTATTTATTTAAATTTCCCATTTCTTTTGTTTTGTTGAAACTGTCTTCTAAGCGCATTTTTCGGTGGGGTCTTGCAATATGTTGAAGCACATTTAAGTAACTCCAAGTTCATAGTTCGCAGACTAGACATACGAGTAGCTACTTACATTACGTCTGCTTTCTCCGAATGCCTATGGCACGCCTTTGTTGTATGTAGTTGCTGTTGCAAAGTTTTTAATTAAATTTGATGTTGACTTTTGTATGTATGTGTGCCGCCTTTTGCTCCAGTTTGCATACAACATTCATGGATGCGCCTAGTCTTGGCCTGCGCTCGTCGCTCTCCGCCTTGCCTGTCATTATTGCAATCTTTGTAAATGCTCAACGACTTTACACAAAATATTTAGTAGCTTGACAGAATTTTGTGTACCAAAATATTTGCGCACGAATTTGCTTATTGAAAACCCAATGAAGTCGGCGACGACAGCAACAACGGCTACGGTGGATAGCTTAAATGTTTGCCCCAAATCCTGTGGATTGCCTAGGCTTTGGCACAAACTTTGAGTCAATTTCGAACCCATTAAAAAGTTCTAGGGTCGGAGGCAACTCTTCTCCGATAACTTACACAAATTTGGCTTGGAAGTGCAATTATCTGCCTTACGTATGCTGGTTTAAAGCACAGCCTGATCTTGATGGATGGCCAAGTTAATGAAACTGATTTCCACCCCCACGAAACACACGAAACCTTTGCCATTGTAAGTCATTTACACGCCCAATTTCCAGTAATTTTTCATGACCATAGCCAAGTTGCTTTTTTTTTACTAATTACTCGGAGAAGTGTTTCCCCCTAGAAAACTCCTTAACTTTGGTGCTAGGCAAAAACTTTGCTTGTAATTTAACAAATCATTGCGAAGGGTTACACATTTCACTCACAGGCGGATTTGAAAGCATCCTGCTTCGTCTCTGTCTAATTTGTTGGCCAAGTCGCTGGGGTCCGTTCTTGTTTTAGTCATTTTTCGCTGTTTGCATTTTAAAATGTGCAAATAAATGTTTTCAGCAAGTGTGCCAGTGTTTTTTCGTTTTCTTTGGTGCTTGTTTATTCTATCCTTGGAGAGGGTCAAAATGTAAGTAAAGCTTAGATGAAAGCATCGTCGTTACCAACAGGCACACATATTCTTGAGAGGCTAGCCAGCTAAATTCACTCGGCTATCTATCTATATAGGTATGATTCCGCTTTCGGAATATCTAAAAAAAGGGTTTAAGCTTTCTCCATGCTTTTTTGCTCGAACTCTTGCAAACTCAAACTTTGCCACTCATTATAAACTGTTAAAGACTCATTTTGTTTGTGTTTGACAGAAACTAAAAGCAGACAATCTTGTGAATTTCAACATAATTAGATCAAATTATATATTACCAAAATTCGTTGACTAATTTCAGTTATGAATCGTAACTTACGATATTGTATGATCGCAGCTTCAGAATTTTTAAGCGTGTGTAAGCAACTCAACTGTCAAATGAGGGTATATAAACTTCTGCTACTTGATTCTGTATCTTTTTTTTTTTGTATTTACTATTTTGTTTCGCATAATGAGTCTTATGTTTGTGTGGCCAAGTTTACTTTAATTTATTTTCCCTCGGTTCGTTTACATTTATTTAAGGGTTTGTTGCCATTTGTAAATAGTTCCATTTGCATTTAGATGACATTTTCATAACATCAGGTTATCTAGGGCTACGGTTTCATTTGTTCTTGCTTCTTCTTTTGGTAGCAGCCTCATCCAGCATTGTTCAAAAAGAAAGGCTTATCTAATAAAAGGAAAAAGGTTTCTTATTGTCTGTCAATTTTCACTTGGTTCCTTTTGGCAACTTGCTGACTCCTTTTGCCACCAAAAGGAAGCCCAAATTAATCATAATATTAAAAATAGCTAAAAAGCATTGTGTCCCAAACAGGACAGACTGCAATGGCTCTTTAAATTTTCAACATAAAACGCAGACCGACATTCCCACTGACCTCTCAGCCTTTATTTGTTGCGAAGAAAAGGTCTACCGGAAAACCTCAATCACGCAGAAACAATTTCGCTGCTGCCCAAAAAAGAAAAAACCAAAAAAAAAAAAAAGGAGAAGGATAACATTGTGAGTGAACGGCACTTGGTCAAACAAAAGCCGCGGTGCACAGTGTCTCAAAAGCGACAGTATTCTAGGGCTTTTGTTCTAAGAATTTTAGAAAGTTACAGTTCTAACTGATTTATGGCATAGCAGGACAAAATTTTACTTTCGCTCAAACGCATGAATAGGACCAATAAATTGTGAATCTAGAGCAGTGATTGCCAGTTCGGTGGCAAGTCTGTTTCTGTCTCACTTAGTTATATGCAAGCTCTCTTAAGGGTAGTCCGAACCAGTTCACTTCTAAGCTACCACTTGCAGCTTTACGCAGACTATTAAAGAGGTGCCCCTCAATGAACTCGTGACCATAGACAACGCCAGTGGTTTCTCATGTACCGACACACTTTGTCACCTGGATAGTTAGTGTGACCAAAGCTTATATTTCCTACAATACCAAAAAGCATAAGGTACTCTTACAGGTACTTTTATAACTTAGGTGCATCTACAGTGTTTGATATATGAGACATGATAGTCCTGCTTTTTGTTAAGTTTTAAATGTAGCTTGTCAAATTTATAGAAGACTCGTGATAAAATGCAGGCCTAGTAGAATATCTTATCTCCTGTATCAAACAATATGACTGCAGCCTAATAGGGACTGCTTCGGACATTTTTATCGGTCAATAAAATAGACTCAAGTACTGAAACTACACTCAGAAATCAATTTTCCAATATTTTAGAAAATCGCCCTAAAATTTAGAAAAAATTTCTATATTTAAGAAACATTTTTCTGAATTTTAAAAAAGTTGCCCAAAAATGAATTTTTTAGAAATAACTTTCTAAAATATCGAAAAATATATTGTGTTCTAAATTTTAGAGTGAATTTGCTTAATTGCCTTTCCTAATTTGTAGGGTAATTTCGACTTTGATTTTCGAAAATATTTCTCACAAATTTAGGATATTTTGCTCTTAAATTCACAAAATTAACCAATTTTAATAGTATTTTTCCAAAAAAACAAAGAAACTACGGCGTCGACGTTTGCTAAGCGAATGTCTTGTCCGCTCGAAAGTGGCACTTGCAGATTGTTAAGTGGCAAAAGAGAGTACTAAAGCGCCAAATACACCACACAAATTCTTAAGTATGTTTTTGATTGGAGGTTTTGCTGATTAAAAATAATACATAAAAAAAAATTACAAAACGAGAAAGCAAAGCTAACTTCGTCTGTGCCGAAGATTTTATAACCCTGCAAATGCTGTTTTTGAAATGTCAGAGTATAAGAACGCTCACATAAAAATCAAACTTTTTTTGTAACTAAAACCGATTTCCCTACAGATAAACATCTGATTTCGACCAAATTTTGCGAATCTTTTTGAAAACATATGAAATTAACAATCGCCGAGATAAAATTGAAAACAAAAAAGTTTTTCTCACTAAGAATCATTTTCCGACCGATGGTTCCTATGACAGCTATCAGATATAGTCATCCGATTTTGACCAAAGTTTGCAAATCTGTTTGAAATCATATATTATTCCAAATGGACGAGTTTGAGGACGCTAACATTGAAAACAAAAAAGTTTTTCTCAGTAAAACGCATTTTCCGACCGATGGTTCCTATGACAGTTATAAGATATAGTCATCCGATCTTGACCAAAATTTGCAAACCTGTTTCAAAACATATATTATTAATAATGGACGAGTTTAAGGACGCTTACAATGAAAACAAGAAAGGTTTTTTCACTTAGAACCATTTTTTGACCGATGTGTCCTGTAAGATATAGTCACCCGATCCGGTCGGTTCCAACATATTGGCAACGTGCAGTAAAAAGAAGACTCAGTGCAAAATTTCAGCTCGATAGCTTTAAAACTGAGAGACTAGTTTGCGTAGAAACGGACAGACGGACAGACAGACGTACGGACAAAGCTCAACCGACTCAGCTTGTCGTCCTGATCAAGAATATATGTAGTTTATGGGGTCGGAAATGAATATTTTTATGCGTTGCAAACTTCTGGGAAAAATTATAATACCCTTTTCAAGGGTATAAAAACATAAAATTAGAAGAAAAACTATGCTCCTACGGGAAGCTGATCTCACGCCTCGACGTTTTCTAAGCGAATATCTTGTCCACTCGACCAACTCCGTACATTCTTCACTATGATTTCGACGCTACTTCTTGCTTAAGGCTAATCGTCGAGTGAGCTAAGGCGTCGTCCGTGAGTTCAGTATTTGAGAGGTCCCGAGTGTGGACCCAACAACAACCACGTTCGTTGGTCGGTCGTCTCTCCCCCCTCCCCATCAAATAATTATTTTTGAAGTATTTTACTGACCTTCCCTACTGCCAGCCAGCTGTTTCCTTCTCATGCCAGCGCTGCCATAGCCGCTTGGGAATTTTAAATCGACTTAACAGCTTAAATTGTCTAGTTTTCTAGAAAAATTGTTTTCTAAATTTGATTACCTTCTTGTTTCCAGATATTTAAAATGGATCGAGGGATTTGTAGAAAAGTGACCAAACTTGTAGGGCTATTTTCTTAAGTTTAGGATCAGGGCAATTTCCCACAAAAAACCACATTTTCCAACAACTTAATCTAAGTTAGTGTACGCTCTCGGTGGTATTAAGGTCAGTGGAGTGGTTTGCATTATCATGTTGAAATTTCTAAGCTAAATGCTGAAAAACTTTTCAAAAATGTGGGAATTATTACGAAGTAGCAAGTGACATTTAACTTAGATGAAATGAATTGGAGCTCGTAAACAATTCACCATTATTCCCCATTGATCTATACCTAAAAAAAAAATGGAGTATGTATGCGAGTTTCATTAAGTGGAGGTTAATTGAGTTGTAGGCTTCTCTGTGAGTTCTTTGCTATTCATTACAGGTTTTTCCGTATTTTTTCCATTATTTGAGGAATTTCCTACAAAATGAATGACGACTAGAAACTTGGATTGTTATAAGCCTGTTGGTAAGATTACTGTTCCGTTTGGAGAGTATTTTGCTTTTTTTCACTAAAGCTAGTGCATAGTTGTGTGCAGAATAAAGATTTTACAAAATCTTTTAACATGCACAGCGAATCGAAAAAATAAATTAAAGCCTGTGAGTCGATTTTAGTTATCGACAAGTAAACCCATTTTTCTCTAAGTATTAAAAATGAAAATGAAATTAAATTTTTCTAACGTAGTGCTGTCAAAAAAAACCACAACGGTTGTGGCAAAAACTTTCAATACTTAAGAGAAAATCCAAGTATAGCCATGTCGAGTGTACTGTTACTGTAACCATGTATCATAGCTCTTTCCGTTTTAAAGATCGATATTATTAGGGCCAAATCAGAATGAGCGAAAATTTTATGAAAAGGTTAGACGACTAACTGAGGGTTTCAAACCCGGAGTCACACAATGCAAGAACGAAAATGGGAATTTGGTCGCAGATCCGCAAGTGGCACTAGACAAATGGAGAAGCAATTTCGCCAACCTGCTGGCTGACGACGACGAACACAATGCCGCCTTAGGAGAAGTAGCAATGCCCACAATCGACGATATTGAAATAGACTCACCGGACCGTCACGAAGTCTGTTTGGCCATTAAAATGCTAAAGAACAATAAATCAGCAGGAACAGATGACCTGCCAGCTGAACTGTTTAAGGCTGGAGGCAAGGAGTTGGTAAGCTGCATGCACCTCTGCAGAATATGGTCCGACGAAAACGTGCCCAACGATTGGAGTCTAAGTGTAATTTGCCCACTTTTTAAAAAAGGAGACCCTGCAGTTAGCGCCAACTACCGTCACCAGACCGATCAGTCTCCTTCCCATCGCATATAAGATTCTGTGTTCGTCTTAAGCCGCTTATTAGCACACTAATGGGACCTTATCAGTGTGGCTTTAGACCTGGTCAAAAAAATTTTCGACAAATCCTTAAGAACTTCTTTGAGAAAGATATAAAACCCTATCATCTTTTTGAACGATTTCACACCGGTAACGTCAAGGATCTTTGAAGCCCTGTCTTCCTTTGGTTAGCAGCCAAGTACGTTTGTAAAGGCAACTTAAGAAAATACAACCTTAGCGCGTAAGTAAACTGTTTGCATTCTATTTCCTAGATTTCAGCAATCTCTTAGAGTACTTACTTATTTTCATATTCTCAAGTTGCTTTTCGTGAAGTCTTGCCGCCATCACAAATTAAATGCAGCCTAAGCACTGTGCGCCAACTATTTGAAAAGGGGTAAGAATACACTTTGCGAGTAGCTGGGCTCTCCAGCAGCTGGCTGATTTCAGCTTTTCATTAAACTTCGCTTTGTATTCGATCGCCTTCCCACTCCTCAAACGTGGCTAACTGGCCTTTATGTCTACATTTTTGTCTGGACCAGGCAAGGTGTGAAATTGATTTAATGAGTTTTTATTATAATGAAAACTTTTGCGCTGTTTCTATAAATGAAAGCAGGTGCCCAGCTTAAAGGCGTTGAAGCGCAAATAAAGTTTCAAACGAAAGTGGATACATTAAGGCCGAGGGGCTAAATATATCTGGGAAATGCTCTTTGATGGTGGAGCAGGCAGAAATTTGTAATATGAAACCAAATATGCTTTTGCTAGTGGAATAAGCATAATTGAGCACTCGTCAAAGTTGTCACTTTTTCAAGTTAATTAGCGCTATGTGATGTGAGTCCTTGCCATAAACTGATTAGCTGACATTTGCATACCAAGCGATAATTACAGCTTCCTGCCTGCCGTTGGCGCCTGTCCCAGACAACGAGCATTGTTTTGCAGAGGCGGTCCACATGCTTGTGTTGTGTGTGTTGCAAAATAATTGAAGTTATAATTTAGCAGACAAGCGACCTGTGTTGACTGTTATGTCTCTGCTACGTGAGGCTCAAAAATAAAGCACTCGGAATGGAGTCGGGGAGACGTTTGCTCTACAATGTGCGAGCTGAAATTGAAATTAATTTCAACTACTTAAACGGCAGGCGACTGTCGACTGTCGACTCTCTCTCTGCTGTTGTTTTTATTGCCACTGGGTGCGTGCCTCCTGCTCGTCTGTGTGCTGGCCCTGCGTTTGTGCCTTAGTTATTAATATGCAAAATTAGCTCTTTACGATTCGTTAATTAAAATTCTGTCGACGCCAGCAGCGTCAGTGTCGAACAGTTGACTTTGCCAGCATTCATTAGTTTATTGAAGTGCGTGTGTGAGCACGTCAAGGTGCTCATTACGCTTCATTCTCAGACCAAGGTTGTCTGTAATTCCATTAGCTGAGTTTGTGGTAGCGTTTAATGGTTGCTCTATCAAAGGCGAAGGGCGGGGTGAGCACCACAATTCATTTGATCGACTTCTACCAAACCAAATCAAAAGCAATATCAACGGAGTCCACGCATTAAGTGTAATAATTTGTACGCACTCAGACGACACAGAAGACAAAACTTTGGCCATGGCACAAAGCACGCACAAAAGTAGGCAACAAAAACACGCTGAAAAAAAAACTTATAATTGAATATTAAGACACTTTGGCCGTTTAATGTGGTAATTATAGTTAATAACACTAAAGTAAGCCAACGGCTTGGAAGCAACAACAAAAAAATTCAACACAAAAGGCCAAAGGCAAAGGGCGGTCGGGTAGATTGAAGAAAAGAATTTCAAAAGAAAAACTTTTGGTTTAGGCCCAGACGGGCGGAAAGGCATTCAGCCAGCGCCTAAGCAGAAAAGCAAGCAATAGCACATACACACACACACACACACGCACATATTCATAAAGTAAATGAAAACTAAAAGAAGAAAGAAAAGCTGGCAAAGCGTTTTGTGTCCAACTAAAGCAGCTGGCTACAAAACGACGCCCAGGAAGTTTGCCTGCCCAGTCAAAAAAGGAAGTTAAGTTGCTCTGTTTAGCATGCGAGAAGAAGCTACGAGGGCTGTTCATTAACAAGTGGGTCCAACAAGAAAGACGCTAGAAATGTTTTTCAAAACTTTCTCTAAGCGAACTCATTGGTCAACCCATTTGTTAGAGCTGTGTACCTGCATCATGGTTACGGCATCTCTGTTAGTTAGTCACAATCTCTTTTTGTTGGCAAATCTTATCGCAAAAATTAATGTCGTTTTAAAAAATAACATTGAAAAGAGAGAGGATAAAAACACTTTCAGTTCTGTTTCATTTTCCAGGCTTAACAAAGCGGACGTAAAACAGATTTTTTTCTTTGTCTTTTGCGAACCGTCACCCGAAGTCTGTTTGCATACATTAGAGCGGACATATGCAGTATGCAAAATTTTAAGGTCACACTCTCACCACCTCATACAATGCGTTTTAGTGCAAATCCGGCATGTGATGTTACCGTCTGCGAGACGGATTTAAAGTTTATCCCTTAAGCTTAGTTCACAATGCAAACAAGCAACTGCCAAAACAAAAAAAAGAAAACTCACAAATCTTATGGCACCAAAGCCCTTTGGTGCTCTGTTTGTTTGCAAACAAACAAAACATTTTTATTGTCGAACGTTCTATATTGTTATTGATATCTCAATGAACTTTAATTATATTTTGTTTATATACAGATGTGCCTTATCGGGTGCAATTTGAATATTTTCCCATCAATGATTAGGCAAGTTTCAAAGCATGTTGCAAATACATCATACCAAATAGAATACTGAAAGAAAGACGCGCAAGGCTACTAGGTGTTACATTTGAAAAGATTATGTTCCTTAATAAAAATATATAAGAAATTTACAAAAGTTTTTATTTTATTACGAAGGTAGATAGGTAAATGTAGTCATTCTTTTAAACAGTTCTTTCTTTCATGAATGAGTTTAAATATGTTTACAGAATTTTGTTTAATTCATCCTCAATTCTATTAATTAGATTCGGGACGGTTATTCTGTGTTTATGTTCGGAATCGGGACGGGATTTAATTTAATATTTGATGTCAGGATCAAGACGGTAGAGAAAAGTCGTTGGGATTAGAATGGGACTGGATTGAATTAAAAATTTCGGCTAAAATATTCTAAAAAAAGACAAAAAAGTCTGAGAAATTAAAAAATTATTAGAATGTCAAAAATATTATGCTGGGCTTCTGAATACTGTCCCACTCGCTTTATTGATATTTTCTTAGGGAAATAGGTTTAATGCTACCGTTTTAATTGATCATTTATTTTTTAAAAGATGAAAATACTTTGTTTTAAGCCCCGCTCGTGGTTCAAGCTGATTAAATGCAAGCCACATTCGACGACAAAGTAGACAGGCTTTAAGGTTGTGTTCCAAATAAGAGCGTGAATATAATAGATTTTTTTATTATTATTTCAAATTTGACAGCTTTTAAAATAATGGAGATATTTTGAAGAGGCAAGATACGAATAATTTTAAAGGGAACTTTGAAGTCATTTCGCAGAAGTTAAACTAAAACTGAAAACTAAAAAAAGCCAAAAAAAAACTTGACTTTATTTTGCAAAGGTCTAGTAGTCCTGCCTTCTCTCAGAAAATTTTTAAAAAACTTCCATCTATAAGTTGCGAATTTTGAAGAATTTTCCTGCCAAAATATCGCAGTATCATACATGGTTTCTTTTTAAACGAATTTTGATTTTTCGCTCCATTAAAAAAAATTGCTTCCTCAGCTCTCTTTTCGCATATTTTACCTTCAAATTTACTTCATTGACAACATTCGCTGTGGAAACGGAATTTGTGTTAAAATTCGAACTTTACACTCCGCCAGATGCTTTTCATGATTTGTGCGTGGGTGTGAGCTTTTGGAAAACCCTTTGTCCCCGAAAATTATTTGATGAAACAAAGTTTTTTACGACCACTCAGTCTGCTCCGCATTTAAAACATTTTTTAGACGGCAAAAGGCATTTGAGCTCGAACTAAAATTTTAAAATTTTGATTAAGAGATTTAGATTTAAAAAGAAACATTGGCAGTGCGCCTTGCCCATATTGCAAGATAATTTTATATAGTTCGCGGTCCACCGATGAAATTTTTTGAGCTAATGGGGACCTATACGGGGCCATTACCTTAAATTCTTGGGGTAAGTCGTTCAAAAATTAATTATTTGTCATATATTTTACATTTGACAAATAGCATATATAAATTTGTTGTACAAAACCAGCATATTGCTAAAGTCATTTAAAAAGAAATCATGGATGACTCTCGTAATTTTTTTGCATAAAATTTCTTAATAGTTCGCGGTCCATCGAAAGAAATTTTTTTTTAAATTTTCTCAGAGAAGGCCAGAAAACTAGAATATTACCAATAACAACAAATAAAACTTTAAACAAGAAGGAAATTCGGTCAAGCCCGACTATATACATACTCTGTAGCTTTAATGTCGCAGCTCGCATGTGCTCACGAGTTATACGCGCTCATCTCTAAGTTTCTTTTGGAACAATTCTAGAAATCGTGTATCAATCCGAAAAAGCTCATTTCACGTAAGGTTCCGACTTGAAAATCAAATAATCCTGACTCGAGATTGATGTAAGTACGGAATTCCAATGGAAAAGGGAAAAAGCAATAGAAACCGAGAGCAAGTTCAAAACGAAACCAAGAAAATCTCTCTCACTAATAAAGTCAGGCTGGATTGTTTTGTGAGATGCTTTTTTTTATGGCCAAAATTAGTTTAAGTATTGAGCTCCGGTCAATCTCGTGCATTTTTGCAGTAATCCGTTTTTGGATTGACTATAGTTGAACATGGGTATTTCCATGAAGTCGAACGCGACAGTCGTACGCATTTAAAGTGGAATAGAAGTCAAATTAAAATAATATTTGTTCATTTATTACTTTAACTTATAGTAGAGCACACCTAGTGCTGGTTCCAAGATAAAGCCAATCAAAGAGCGATTCGTACGCGACAAAAAATGGAAGATTTGGAAATCAATGTAAAAGCAAAACTCAGGAAGATCTGCCAAAACCATTTAGTGCGACTAATTTTAAAATGTGGTTGAATAATCTATCTGTATATTAGAATTTTTTTCATAATGTTCTTTATTTTTTTTATATCATAATAAAATATAATTCGATACATCATTTTATTGATGTGGTTTTGTATAAAGCGAAGCAAAAACCTACGATTAATTGCAATCACATAGTTTCTCATGGTTTTTTATGCACTCTTGTATAACCCTTTGTAACCTCAGAAAGATTTTAGATAGCAAGAGTAAGTGCCATCTATTGGCACTTTTATCAAAAAAATTTGCAATATTTATGTCCGAACTAGAAAATTCGCGCCAGCGCAGCCGTGAAACCGAATATTTCGAAGTGGGTTATGATTAAATTTAAGATGGGCTTACATTAGTTCAATTTAATTATTTCCCCTTAAAAATTTGATAAAACAGATTGATTTTAAGCACTTTATATTTTTTGGCCTTGGTGGACCTTTTGGTGGAAATGCCCATATCGAGCTTAATTTAATTTCAGATATTCTTGAACCGAGCACACTTCAAGATCAAATCAAGCTTACATCAATGTCGGACCTTGTTGAATGGATCCGACTTAGAGATCAAGTCGAGTTCAAATATCAAGATAAGATCAATCCCGTGTTTTGTTGAAATTTGAAGCTAAAGCTAAATCGAGCTATAATGATGCTCTCCCGAGCTAAAATCAGGATCAAGATAGGGATTCCGGGATTCAAAAATCCGTACTCAAGCCACCCCTTTCGTACTTGGCTTGTGAAAATCCGGGTCTTACCGACTTCTGACATCGTTTGGGATTGATTTGAGTCCGTATATCTTGGATTTTTTTTTGTACAGTATTGATTTTTACCCGCTTTCCAGCGAATGACATCACAGGCAGTTGATCTCGCTTTCCAAAAGCCGCGGTCAATTGCGTTTCATATATTTTTCCCAACCAGCTGAGCTTTGGCTTTTACTTACTTTTGCGAATTTTGCAAATATGTACGAATTCAGTTTTAAGTACTTCAATGCGTTCTGCAACACTTCAAGTGGCACTTCAAGAAGCTGCATATTGGTTATTGCCAAATTGCAAAAGTAGTTTAGCTGTTTGTCCAATATCAGTAAAAAATGTATTAAAAGTTGAATTTAATACGAATTTCATTGTCGAGAGTTCACAAAAACAATCTTAAATTGTCATAAAGTAAAGTTTTGCAACTTTTACTTGCTGGAAAAAATGCTTTCGCTAAGACTTGCATTCGGTCTTAGGGCCATAACAAGTTTTAGGACAAGATTTAGGAACTGCATCGGTTCCTGGCTCTAACACATTATTCACGGATTGTACTTTCTCAATTGTGACGTTCTCCAAAGTGGTCAAGGAGATTTCGCAAGAACTATGTGTTCACTTAGAAAAAAGGACAAGAAATTTGCACTTGAATTAACTACAAACGGTGTCAATAGTACGGTAAGTACAAAAATACTTGATTCAAGTATAAAACTCTTATTTCAAGACCATCCCGAAATACATCATTTCAGACTGTTTCGGTATATATAAAGTACAATTCTATTCTAAAATCTTGTTTATCATTCATTTAGGTTGTTATGATCTAAGGTAAGTACGAAAAGTTATTGATTCAAGATTTTTCGACTCTAGAATGTTTCGTACTTACTTTAAGTACACACCAGAACAAAGCATACTTGAAATTTAAGGTACTTACAAAGCGGTCTGCCAGCCGTTTTTTTCAGAGTGTTTGCGCCATTGATTCATTGCAGCTCTTTTTCTTCTGCCACGATCTGTGTCGTGCCGTGCGCTTCCATCTTGTTGATTGTAGATGCATAGGACTACAGACAGCTCTTCGCTGGTTCCACCGTTACAAATAATGTTATCATATATTTGGATACCTTTTCTATAGTAACCACCTCATTTGGTCGGTCATCCTCTTGTCTGCATGTTTTCATCCCCATTCGAACTGTTAAAAGCGAAGGAGCTGACGCAAGCTCATCTCTCTTATGTCAAATGTTTTCATAATACTGGGTCAACCCTCGCAAGTTGGCTTGGCTTGCGAGTAGGAGATAGCTGCACAAGAAAGTACACAAATTGCTGCAGGCAATCGCTACTGTTGAAATTTCAAGAAAGCAATTTTTAATTGCCTGGGCGGATTCAGAGACCCACTGGGCCCCTCTCTCCCTACCTCCCTCCCCCGTTGCCATTTCCTCCCCCAGGCCTAATAAACAATTAAAGCGCACAAACAGTAAATTAGACGTTACGCATGTTTGCAGACGGCCAGCTATAGCAGCGGCAAACAAAAAAGAAGAAGCCAATATGCCTAAGCTTTTGGCTTGACTGAATTTCCTTTGGCCATATTTCCCTCAACCACTTGCACTTCCATTTACATAAACAATTTGTCAAACTGTCAGTGTTTTTTTCTTTTATTTATATTTTTTTGTTGTCTCGAGCTGTCACCGAAGACAAAAGGTGGACGCGGTCAGCAACCTCGTCCGGGCGGGCGGCTGTTTGTACTTAACGCCTTTTGGCAGGAAATTGCAAACGAAATGAACTTGTTCACACACAAACGGCGGGCCGACGCGACGGCTGTCAGTGAAATTAATGAGCAATGCCAAAGGCATTAGCAGGCGGGGGCGACTGTCCACCAGACAGTCAGTCAGTCAGTCAGTCAGTAGGTTCCCCTACGAAGACATGCGTTGACATTCTAATGACACTTACTTGACATGCTGTTTGTTAATGGTAATCAATAAATTAAACTGTTCTGGCCGGACTCGCCTTGTCTGGTTGTTAAAGGCCATGTTTTTGTGTGCTCAAGTATAATTGATTTAGGCTGGCAGAAGGCGGGAGGACAGGCCCAACAGCGAGTGATTTATTGAGTCGCGTCTCCGTCTTTGGGCATATTTCAATTTGCTTATTAATCACAGCTGTGTGTGTGTGTGTGTGTGTGTGCTTGGCTTTTGTGTTGATGGAATCCTGGCATGTCATCGGCTTGGCCCTAACTGCAAGATCCTGGAAAACCCCAAAATCATTTGAGTGGAAAACAAAGAACACCTGCTGCTGGTACTTGGCTTATAAGCATTTATCAGTGCGTGCTCGTCATGCGACTTGCTACCAATCCAAATCCGCAGCCTAATACAGGCAATCAATATTTCCCAATAACGTATTATTGTTGCTCGACTTTTCCTTTAGCACGACCAACTGACGCAATGACAACTGACACGGACACACGCACACACACACACACAAAAATACATAACTAATATGCCACGGGAATCCTTTCGCTTTGCTATTTTCCCATTTTCTAGCATGTTTTTGTGTATTTTTTGTGTGCTGCGTATTATTATTTTTTATGTCATATGAGGATTTTCATTCAATCTCGTTGTCTTTTACCGTGTTGTGCTGTTGCCGCTTTATGGCGCAGTCAACATTTTATTTGTTACACATACGCCCCGTTGTTGCTCCGCCCTCCGACCGACCATTTTCATGTTATGTCTGTTCGTTGTTTGCTTTGCTTTGCTTTTGATTTGGTTTTGCCCTTTTTATGTGTTTGCTCTGTCAGTGCTCACAATATTTACTTGCACATTTATTTATGTGTAGGTGTCGAGAGGTTAACATGCATTCCATATCCATTATGGTTATTATTATTGTTGCCAAGTCCCAACTGCAGATTAGTGCTGCCAATTGTATTTTCAGTTCAATATTGTTCTTTGATTCCATAAACTACAATTCATTTACCCATTGAGCCATTTGTACGTGAAACCAAAGAAGAAAAAGAAAACCAAGTTCATTCTAATAGCGACTGGTTAAAGTAAACTTGCCAAAAATATATTCTGTGTGTACAAAATAATTGTGATATTCACTAGCCCCCTTAAAATATTAAGTGTTGAGTTAGAGACTTCAAACTTTAAAGCTTTTGAGATGTACACAACGTGTGTCTTTAATATCAGACTCAAAAAAGAGCTACTGGATACTCGCAATAACTTTTTGATCCAAATTAAGACGGCTTACAATTCATACAAGCAAAACAGAATAAGTCAAAGAAAGTTAAAGTAATTAGGGTATGTTTGAAAAGGAAAAGAAGATTGTGGTGAAGACGGGTAAAGGGGGAAATGGAGCTTAAGGTGATGACAAAAATGTAAAAAAATTGAAAAATACTTGAATTCAATACGATTTAAAGTGACTCAAATTATAATTCGATTAAATTCTCTGAATTTGCCTATGTGGAAACTAGAACATGAGACTCGACCACGATCCAAACGTAGCGTTAAATATCACATTCACAAGACACAACCTTACTGATAAACCTGTCTCTTTGTAATAACAATAAATTTAAGGATCAGGATGCACGTGGCATCACATCTGGTTTGGGGTACCCCACCCACTAGACTAACGCAGATCATTTGTATATGCCTTACAAGCACATCATTAGCTAAGTTGGATTCAAGGGATGAAATATTCTTGGCTTGCAAGAGTGATTCAGTACAAATTCAAAACTATCGCTGTGCTCTTTTAAATTTGTCTAATTCTAAACAACCTCTCAGAAACGGGAAATGTCACTTCAATTTCCCCTAAGAATGCTGAATTGTGAAGTTACGAGAAGCAAAGCATCAGTTTGAATTCATCGTCTTACTACTTTGTCTTTTCACCGTAACGACTTTGTTGCTGGGTTTTCTCTCCAATTCCCACTCCAACAATCTCCACTTCCGACCCACCGTGACCGTTCCTTTACTGTGACTGTTCCCGTTATCGTTATCGCTGTTGCGATCGCTATCGTTATCGTTACCGTTACCGCCCCATTTCACTTTATTTCATTCTATCCTTCCAAACCGAGTTTCAAGCCAATCGGATGAAAAAAGTTTTTTTCATACAAAATTTTCCGGGCATTTTCAGACCCAGTAGGCGGATTTTCCGACATTGAAAAATTTTATTATAAATTATTTCGTATTCTATGCTTACAAACCGAGTTTCAAGCCAATCGGATGAAAAATAATTTATTGCCTACAGAATTTTCCGGGCATTTTCACGCCTGGCGGGCGGATTTTCCGACATTGGAAAATCTCATTTTAAATAATTTCGTATTCTTTCTTTACAAACCGAGTTTCAGCTCAATCGGATGAAAAATAGTTTTTTGCATGCAGAATTTTCCGGCCATTTGCCTCGTGGGCGGATTTTCCAAAATCGTGAAAACAAGTGTCGAATTATTTCGCGTACTATGCTTACAAACCAAATGAATAAAAAACAAAATTTTCCCCATACAAACTTTTCCGACGCTTTTCTGGATTTTCCGATTAGAATTTGCCAAAACCCCGTCTTAGTACGCACATTCACCACTAATGGAAACTCCTGTCCAAATTTCAGCCTTCTATCTCTTACCGCTTGCGCTCTGCGTTGATTGCCAATCAGTGAATCAGTCAGTCAGGGCAAACTGTTTTATATGTAAAGTAGATAGATAGATTATACAAGCTGCAAGTGTATATAAACTTCGGTTCAGCCGAAATTAGCTTTTCTCTATTTTTTTAAATTAAGCCAAAATTAACCTTTGATTTTAGAACAAAATAGCCCTTAAATTAACTATTTTAATTTCTAATAAATAGGGTCAACCCTAAAAATCCAATTGCAATTTCTGAAAAACAGGAAAGATTTTCGGAAAATAATTTTCTTAAAAATATGCAGAAGCTAACTATTGTATAGAGAAATTCGTAGTTACGAAGAATATAACGTACACAGAAGAAAATAAGAGCGTTAGTTATAGTCGGCCCTGCCCGACTTCGATATGGTCGTTACTCAGGGAAAGAAATGTTTAATAGCCTTCCGTTATGTTCATTAACAGATCTCTAACATTAATACTAACTTAGTTTACCCCAAATACCTGTACAAAAAACTTTTGTTGGATTTTTAGGAAATGGCGTCACTAGTATTAGATCGAATCGGACAATGTTCTAACCAACTTCATTTTAAAGGTTGTCATTAGGCTATTTTCCAGTATGTGTCGTTTAGCTGAAGTGTAAACAACATAGATTTTGTGCGCTTCGCATTCCTCAATTTTTGTGCCAACAAAACACAATTTGCGGGAAAGTTTACTTTTCAGCTTTTATTTAAAGAAAAATGCAGCTAAAGGTCATCGAAGGCTGCAAGAAGGTTACGGGGAACATGCTCCAAAACCGACGAAAAAGCCGAAAATTCACGTTGGCAAGGTCATGCTCTGTATTTGGTGTACTATGAGCTGCTAAAACTGGGTGAAACCTTCACAGGGCAACTCTACTGTTCAAAGATATTTGAACAGAGCAATTTGAGCACCACCTGCCTTTGGGGCTCAAGTGCAAGACGTATAGAATTGTAACTAAAAAACCCTTAGAAAAAGGGCCCCATCTGTTTTCAGTAAGATTCAAATCCAAGCTGCCTACAACCATGTGGTATGTCATGTGCTTGCTTAGGGGTAGAACAAAAATTGTATAAAAAGCAGAGCTCGCAAATAACCCTCAACACTTTTTTCATTGCGATCAGCCCACTGACAAAACAGAAAAAAACAAAGACGACTCGGACTCTCACTGAGCAAAACACAGTTTTCCCTCCTCATGTGTTTTCTGTTGAGCATTTTCGGTTGATCAAAACATTCGAGACAGACTGTCAATAACAACTGAGAGGAACACTTATGAGCGAGCGCTCACGCAAAAACTGTCTTCAAATGAGCAAAACACAAAAAGTGTCAGCAAAAAGTGTTATTTGATTTATTCGTGTGGTAGGCGGTGGGCTTATGTACTATATGTACAATGTACATAATTAAATAAATATGGTTTTTAGGCGTTAAGCAATTACCAAAATCTAATATTTTCTGCATTTCATTTGATAGGTTAATAATAATACATTTTTCCATACTCCACATATGTACAAAGATTGCTGACTGAGACAAACACACACACACACAGGCATCCCAGTCAGAAACTCGCTTACATTCTTGGAAGTCGGCTCTCGACAAAACGGTCAGTGAAAGACATGAGCAAAACAGAAACGAAAAAAGCGATCTTTGGTTGAGCGAAAACAGCTATTGAGCAAAACAGAATAAAAAGTGTCTTTTTGCAACCTCTTTTCGTTGTGTCTGTAACAGAACAGTTTTACACAGACACGCTGATAGTGTTAACAGTTTTTTGCGAGTTTTTTTTTTATTAAAAAGGAAAAACCAATGTCTTAATAAAACATTTAGCTTCTAGAAACGGAGCTAGTCATTCGCACCATATATGCGTTTTATTCATCTACCAAACTAAATTGATGAGTTTGAAGTCCTACTCCACCCGCCGTATAGTCCAGACATACATTGCCCTTCAGACTACTATTTGTATTCGTCGAGGACACATGTTCTTGAGAATCAGCATTTTCGCTTTCTTTAAGAACTTCAAAATTGGATCGCATCAAAAGAAGTATTTTTTTTCGAGGTGGTATCCGAAAATTTATAGAAACATGGAAAATAGTAGTGGCCAGCGATGGACAATGATAATGAATTTGTTACATATATAAATCTAAAAGTATATAAATATTAATAAATAAAGCGTCAAACTTATAAATAGTTTATTTTAAAGTTGAGAAAAAGCAATTTACGATAATTTCAAATAAAGTTAAAACGCAAAGAGTTTTCCAATTCTGTTTTTTTCATAGTGTTACAAACACATTAAAGTAAACAAAAAAATTGTTCTGCTTCGATATGGAGGCTGTTCAAAAAGTTCTCGGCCGTCAAAGTGGGGGTCCAAAAAAAAAAGGTATAGCGCTTGCGGCCACGATTTCTCCTCTACAGGTTGTCTGAAATGAAATGTAAAAACGGGGTTATAATCAGTATAAATGTCATTCTGATCTCACCCTCGAAAAAAAATAATGTGCTTTTTTTTGACAAAATGGTGGACATTGCCAAATAAAAATTCGATTTTGGGCCCTTTTTTTGTAGTTTAAGGGCGGTATCCACGGGTCGCCAAAAAAATTTCTTGTGAAAAGGTTGATATTCCGCATATTCTTAACAGAGTCTGCTAAGCCTATGTTAATAACACGATAGCACAATTTACTCTGTCGATAAACGTTTCAAAGAGACCTTGCGCTGCTCTGGCGCTGTTAAATATGCCCGCGAACTTATAAACAACAACAACACTTTACAAGATTATGAATATAACATATTTAATGTGCTATTTTAATATATTTTTATTATTAAATGAAATTAATAATAAATTAATTGTTATCATTATGACAGTTCGATGTAGTCCCGAGCAGCGGCACTTAACGAACACCCCGCACTTGGCTGCCATGGCAAAGATTTCGTTCATATTGATTGGAAAGTAATTCGCGCATTTTTGGCGATTTGCCTCCGTAAAGTTGGTCAGGTCATGATGATCTTCTGGATGTACTGCTGTAGCATGTGTGACTTGGCGGCTCCGCTGAACTCGAAAATGGTATTGGGCAGCGGTCCCTGGGTGGTCACATAGCACGGCCACGTAGTCGGGGCCCTGTCAGGGAAACGTTAAGAAATGGAATTGATTTATAAAGTTGAAGTTTGGTTCGCCCATTTCTTACCTTGATATAACTGGCATTGATTGGCACATACTCGTTGCCC
The DNA here is from genome assembly GCA_037044535.1 of Lordiphosa magnipectinata. Lineage (NCBI taxonomy): Eukaryota > Metazoa > Arthropoda > Insecta > Diptera > Drosophilidae > Lordiphosa > Lordiphosa magnipectinata. The sequence goes on from JBAMBO010003902.1 coordinate 32,892, forward strand.
GATCCGCTTTTGCTCGGTGGGGGTCAATTGTGACTGCACTATCCGCTCCTACTACCGCTTGATAGGAGGCCAGCAGTTGTCCACTGAACTGGGAGCGGGCATTTGGTTTGTGGCCGTTTTACTGTCTCGATCATAGAGCACCGGCGGCTGTTCAATGATTTTCCTTTTGGTCTGGTAGCTGTGATCGAAGACATAGTTGAGGCGAATCAAATCGAACTGATTGAGGGGACTGGAGTGTGAAGTGTTTGAATGCTGGCCAAGTAGATTTTAAGCTTCTCGCTTGTGGTTTGTGGTGACAGGAGACGCCACATGATGTTGCAGACCGTGCTCCGGTCCGCCGGTGTTCTCTGGCGGGTTTCCGAGTGTTTCTTATCCGCCAAGTCCCCCACCTCGCTCCTCACTTTCATGGCGTTTATTAAATTCAGCTTGCCCGCCATAAAAAGTGCCATTAGGCGACGCTTTCTGCAGGAATCTTTTTTTTTATTTTTCATTTTCAATTTGGCCATTCAATTTCGCAGCACAAATTAGAATAAAAATCTATTTTGTTCACGTCACGGCAAAAAAGAGGCGTTAACAGCACATAAAGCACTTAACAGCGTAGTGGGAGACGTAATACGTATAAGCATTTGTCGCGATTGGTAGAAACCGAATTTGAAACGGCCACACACAAAAATTCCTTAGCAGTTTTTTTTATATGGAGTTTTTAATTTCGCGGCCGTTTTCGTAGCCATGGACAGCGTCCTTTAGCGTAAAAAAAAATTGGTAATTTTTTTTTTTAAATTATGATTGAGGCTCTAACCAGAATGGTGACAATTCTGCGTCGATTTCATACAGTTTCATTAAAATAGGCTCAGTGTAACTGGAGATATTATGCCCGCCAGTTCGAAAAACGTGGTTTCGAAATACATAAATGCGTTTAAAGTTTGAAGTAATTTTTTTGCAAGGAAAAAAAAATTAATCAAAAATGTAAAAATGCAGTTTGAGAATGGTGACAATGGTGCTTCGATTTCATTTCGTTTCATCAAAATCGGTTTAGTTGAACTGGAGAAAAGGGGTTTGCCAGTCCGAAAAAGTTGTCTTGAAAGTAACCAAATATACAACGGATATACTTACAGATATTAGTCGGCGATTGCAGCTGCATACAGCGGAACTTCCACATCTTCAAAAAACTGTTTTCAGCAGCAGCTCTCTTTGCTCTGCGTGCCATTCTGCCTTCTTTAGATGCGGCCGCAGCTCTAGTTTCGCAGCCTGAGCATTGTGTAGGATAGCGGTCGATAATTATCGATTAATAATCGATATCGATCTGAAGCGACAACATGTTACCATTCAAATTCAAGAACCAGCCATTATTTCTCAGCTTTATTTACTCGAAATTTATTTACTCAAAAATGACTCGCTTTAGCGAAGACATTGTTCGACAATAAAGGCTATATCTTCTAAAGAATTTCGAGTATCAGAAAATCATTTTAGGGAGATATTCTCAAATATCCAAGCTGTTAAAAATGAAAAAAAAATTGAGAATTCCCCCTTAAGAAACTTGGCTTTTGTAATTGAATGTCACGCTATGCGGCTTAGCTTGAAACTAATAACTTTTTTGTAATAAGTCCTCTTTCTAACCATTATCGATAAAGACACACTGACGGAGTATCAATCCTTCCGGCATATCACAAGAATCTGTGTCTGTTGCAGTTGATCATTTGATGACTCAAATTGACATTTTAAATTAAATTTGAAATTGCCAATAAAAAGTTTTGTTATTTTCTTTTGGTTAAATGCACCCTAAACGACATATTCTGCAACGATTTTTAGTTAATGATTTGGAATATGTGCGATACCCTTTTGGCATCTCTGCCAACGATGGCCATTTGATATGCGGTCAAGAGTTTTGCTCTGCTCTATTTTTCAGCATCTAAATAATTGTTTGGCCTGCGGTTTTCTGTTTGTTTGGTATTCTGGCCATTTTTCTTGCTGTCATTTTATTGATTTGATTTATGGATTTGGGGTGCATCGAATTGGTTACAAATGTCGCCGTGCGGCTGCCTGGCCCATGACCATTCCCATTAAACGGGCAGAGGTCAGCAAACAAACTCAAACAACGGGGCTTTTGTGAATTTCCATTTGATATTTTACATTTAAATTCTCGACAATTCAATGCAAATGGCATGCAATAATTTGATTTGCAACATTTAATTGCTCTGGGCTGTTGAGGAAAAGCCTGTCTAAAATGCAGAGCACCCAGATGCTGTGGGATGGAAGTGGGTTTCAATAACAGCACGCAGAGTAGGCACAGGCCTCGTCGCCTCAGCATCCTTCCGCCCCTGTGCGTTTCCATGCATTTGCCCCACTCGGAGCCGCTGACAACAAACAACCAGACCCCCACATACACGCACACACACAAACACAAGTGCTTGGGAAAATTTCCTACGTAGAATGGAAAAATGTTGACGGCACAAAATCGCTACACAAGCAGAAATTGCATCCCAGGGCACTAAAAGGGATTATCCATTTCGGCATAATAAATAAAGCAGTAATTGCCAAGTGAATATAGCTCGCTCCCAGGCAAGGAATCTATGGACTCCAACCAGATGCACATGTGGGCCTAGGTTTCCCTGCCGTCGCACACTGCACAATAGACGAATTATGTTTGCTTCAGCAAAAATGCAAAGTATCAAGAGCCCGGCACAAGTGCAGGATCATTGCTCGCTGGTTGGTTGGCTGGCTGACTGGCTGGCTGAATGTTAAAGTAAAAGTCAGAAATGCCTGAATATTACACATTTCATGCGGAGGGCTTTATAAATTCTTAGACATTAGAGACTTAAAGCTGCCGCTTGACTTCTGCTTGGCCGTACGTCTATCAACTTTGTAGACACACTCACACACACACACACACACATAAACTGCGTGTGTAAGCAGATAACCTTTTGAACCTTTGACAAACTGCTTCAACGAACTTTTGCCATTCGTTTGGAAAATTTTAATAATCTTTTATCGAGCGGGTTGGATCTTTTTCTTTTTTATTTTTTGTATTTTTTTTTTTTATTAAAAGTTGTTCAGACAGCTCTGCCAGCTGCACATTAGGCTAGGCAGCGAGGCAAGTCAGGTTTGTGTAGTATTTCCATGTGTGTGTGTGTAAGCCACATTGTTGCCGTGTCAATCCGCTGCTGGCAATGGCAAGTGTTCAGCTTGAACTTTGTACGCAGCGGCTTTTGTGTGGGGAAATACGTACGCCGTCCAGGCAAGGCAACATTGTCGCCTTTTTAATCATTTCGATGACAATGTGGCTCAGTGGTCGTTGTCAAATCCCACAGCAATGCAATTTCGCCCAACAATCTTCCACAGACTGTCAGAGATCTGGTGACCTGGAGGTCACCGTTGACAAACACCAAAAGTAGATGGTAATGTGGTTTGATTAGACGCCTCGACTGGTTTAAGGTTGCTGTGGAGAAGTAGATTTGATTATCTTGCAAGCCAACTGGTGTCCAAGTAGGGTCAGGGCAAGATCAGTTGAAATTTAATGGATCCGGCTCGAAGGACCTTGTAAAGAGTAAAGAAAAGTCGAGAATTGAATATCGAGAACCAAGTATTAAGTACTGAGTAACAAGTACTTAGTATCGAGTACTGAACATTCAATACTGCGTATCGAAAACGTAGAATCGAGTTCCGAGTACTAAGAATAGAATATCGAGAAAATCAAGTCAAATGGTGTCCAAGTAGGGTCTGGGCTATATCAGTTTCCAATTAATGGATCCGGCTCGAAGAACCTTGTAAAAAGTAAAGAAAACTCTGGAATTGAGTATCGAGAACTGAGTATTAAGTACTGAATAACAAGTACTTAGTATCGTTTACTGAACATTGAATATTGAGTATCGAGTACTGAGTATCGAAAGCTTAGTATAGAGTTCCGAGTACTAAGAATGGAATATCGAGAAAATCAAGTCAACTGGTGTTCAAGTAGGGTCTGGGCAAGATCAGTCTCCGACTAATGGTTCAGGCTCAAAGGACCTTGCAAAGAGTAAGGAAAAATAAGAGCCAAATAGTCGTGACGTATGAAATAGAGTTCAAATGTGGTAGATAAACTAAGTACGATTTGTGTAATTAAAGCTTTCTGTTGGTTGCTGTTGAAGACATAAAGACAAAGGTGGGGGCTTCGATTAAAAATATCCGGCTCGAAGGATCTTCTAAATATGAATACAATATGATTATGAATCAAATACAATGCAATTTTTTGGCGATTGAAGTAATGTCCAAATAGGGTCTTGCATTAGTTTAATAAGATAAGCTTTCAATTAATGGATCTGACCTTGCCGAAGAATCAAACAGTTATGGCTAAAAAGTGCTATCCAAATAGGGTTTGGCAAGTATCAGTTCCACCTTAAAGGCAGGGATTTCGAAATATTGAATCAGGCTTGAAGAAACTTATAATGATTAATTGGTCACTGTAGAAGAGTCAAACAGGTGTGTCGAAACAGGTATGGTCTGGGCAAAATCAGCGACGCCTCAGAAAATTGCAATTACAGCTTAAACTTACTTCTAATCGAAAGTACTAATTTGTTTAGTTTGGCTTTGTTGGTTGTACAGCGGCTTCCCTCTCCGCTCGTTTGGTTAATTCAAATGGTGCACTTGCCAGTTGCTTAAGTGCACAGTGAAATAGATTTTTACAAAACTAAGCCAAGCCACGAATCGAATCTGCACCAAGCTGCTTTAGTACTCTTTGTGTGTCTTGTTTTCTAGTTTGTTCGTTTCGTTTACAATGCAATTAACCCATTTTAAAGTTTTGCCAGCCAAACTGACAAAAGACATGGCACATGGCAGAAAATCAGTTTCAGAGCAAAAACTAATTACGATTTGTGCGGCAAAACTTGTAGCTTGAAATTGTACCGCAAAGTGCAATTTGGGCGAAAGTCGCCTCAAGTTTCAGCGGCGGGGCAGTAAAATGGCTCGCGTAAAAATTAAAAAGTGTTGTTTTTAAATAATTAAAGTAGCTTTATTAGAGTATTAAACTTTTATGTTAACCGAGCGACCACAAACAAGGGTCAAATAAAATGCTAAAACATTTAGCGGAAGCTCTTGGACCGGGCCGGGAAATTTGTAGCCGCCATGCGATGGCCGTGTCATAAATAAAGGAAAGAAGCGGCGAGCACAGCATGTGGCACACATATAAAATGAATCTGTAGGCCAAAACCCATAAAACTGATAACCTTGGCCATTGCTCCGGCTAATGCTATGCCCAGCGATGGCGATGACAACCTGGTCCAGCTCCTGGCGCGTCTTTTGTTGCCTTTTTATGTGCCGCCTTGTTTATTTACGGCTGTTTACCGCCTACATGATAAAAGCCTTTTGGCCAAGCATTGAGCATTAAAACCACCTCCCATCGGTGCATGGGATGTGAGTCTGTGTGTGTGTGTGTGTGGTGAGGCAGCAACTTTTTGAGTAATTACATGGCCTGCGCAGATTTGTGGCAGCACCTACACGAGTCGACCACGCGACCCACGCAAATAGATACAAATATTTTATTGCTCCTTCAGGACATGAGCCCCACATAAGAACCCACCTCATAGGCCAAGCACTGTGGGACCGAAAAGAATTACAAATTGTAGAAAATTAACGAGGAGGTTCTTGAAATATTATTAAATAAACGATTGGTAAAATCTCTGTCTTTTCCAGATTTTATAAAACTGCAAGGCTTTAAGGCACTTTTTCCAAATTTAAAACGAAACTTGATTCATTTTACATGCACAAGGTCTGGCTTTTACTCCTTTAGTTATTAAGATAAAGGCGATTAGACGAATATACACACAAACGGAATATGATTATGTATAATTTAAAGCGTGAAAAGTGCTTGGTTTGTGTCCTACACTTTCACAAATTTATGATACAATTTATACCCTTAAAATAGAGGAGAGCCACCTTCAATCCCTTGATCCAAGTCAATGCAAGATGCAGATAACAAAAAGTTCGGAGTAAGTTCAAACTTTTTAGAGCCAAACATTTCGTCTTTGCAACAGATTTCTTTGGGTACGGTTTGTCTTTGCAAAGTCAGTTGCTTTGACATTGACTGTTGCAGTGCACATAAGCACAGAATACTGAGCACAAAGGACTGATTACACTTGATGACACATTTTTGAACTCAAAAATGTTGATAGCGTCGAGACCAAAAAATTCTGAAAGGGTGTGATGGTAGTATAAAAACCATGGCAGCAAACCGGTCCTGAACCGAACCCAAAAGAACGATTTCGATTCGAGTTTTCCGGGTCCCTCGAACCGGACCATGAACCGAACCTTATAAATATTTGAGCCCCCGAACCTGAACCCGAACCGAGCCCCTGTATACAAAACGAGAAGGCCAAGCTAACTTCGTCTGTGCCGAAGTTTTTATACCCTTGCAAATGCTGTTTTTGAAATGTCAGAGTTTAAGAACGCTTACATAAAAATCTAAAAAAATTTGAACTAAAACCCATTTTCCGACAGATAAACATCTGATTTCGACAAAATTTCGCGAATCTTTTTAAAAACATATCAAATTAACAATCGCGGAGATTAAGAAAGATAAAATTGAAAACAGAAAAGTTTTTCTCACTAAGACTTATTTCCGACCGATCGGTCCTATGCCAACCACAAGATATAGTCACCCGATGTCGATCAACTTTTTCAAAATAGTTTGAAACCGTTTAATATTAAGAATCACCGACTTTAAGAACGATTTACTTGAAAACAAAAAAGTTTTTTCACTAAGACCCATTTTCAGACCGATCGGCCCAATGGCAGCTATAAGATATAGTCATCCGATCCGGTCGGTTCCGACATATTAGCAGCGTGCAGTAAAAAGAAGACTCTGTGCAAAATTTCAACTCGATAGCTTTAAAACTGAGAGACTAGTTTGCGTAGAAACAGACAGACAGACGGACAGACAGACGGACAGACAGACGGACGGACAAAGCTCAATCGACTCAGCTCGTCGCCCTGATCAAGAATATATATAGTTTATGGGGTCGGAAATGAATATATCAATGCGTTGCAAACTTAACAATGATTAAACAATCATTAAAGTCAATTTCTTAAGATCTTTTCTAGTTTTCTCAATATTATGTTCAGAATCGCTTCAGTTGATTATTAAAAATGTTTTTAGAAATCCAATCCGTATTGAGATTTCGAGAAGAAAGAAAAACATAAGTATACTCGAAAAAGGGAAAAGCAAAGCTAATTTGAAAGATATTTTTTACAAGAATCGCCCTTTTTAAGCTCTTTTGAAGAGAATAAATTTATGTCCGATTTTGAAGAAGACTATGAAATGACTCAAGGATATGCTCAAAACGTGAGTTATTGAAATACGACTAGAAAAAGACAAGCAAATTATTAGAAATATGACTCGAAATGGAGTCAAAACTGATGAGAAAAACGGGATATAAACGACTCTTTAAGAAGATTCTCGGCTTGGGCACCATATTCTCCCGACATAAGTATCATCTTTAACTATTTGAATCAGACAGAGGACTCAACTGTGTTCGGAAATTTCATAAAATGGTAAGGAAGGAAGGGTTCACAAATTCAAAGACCAGGCACTTTTGAACGACTTTTTAGAACATCTAAAAATGATAACAATAAGGAATGTGGTCCAGACGACTTGACGACGCTTGCTAATCTGGACGCGTTCTCCTGATCAAACATATTTCGAACTTTTGACCAAATGTTGATGCGAAAATCGGTCTACTATTTATCAATCTATGAACCCAGACTCGAACCAAAACCTTGGGTTCGATTAGTACAGGAACCGGTCCGCGAACCGAACCTTAGACTTTACAACGAATTCGAGCCCCCGCACCGAACCATCTGCAAATCAAAAAAATCATATCTTTATACTCAAAATTACAAAAGTTGCCCAAAAAATCCAAGTTTTCTACAGTTTTTCAACTTCATCTTGTAAATCTTGTAAAAATTACCATTTTTCGAGTTTTGGCTCCAATTCAAGACAAAGTTGAAAAATAGTACAAAATGAGGGTAAAACATGATGATTTTAAGACATTTTTGTAATTTTGTGTATAAAGACGTAACTTTTTTGACTTGCTACTTAAGATTGTATTGTTAGCCAAGCCAAGAGCAACGACTTCCTCTAAGACGTCAAAGCGAAATTCCAAATGGTTTAAGAAATATGGAGTTGCGAGTCCCAATCAGAAGCTGAAAACTTCAAAGTGAAATAAAAAGAAAACGGCTGCTAACCAGACCAAACCCAGCGAAGGTTTTTGTACTACCATCATACCCTTTCAGAATTTTTTGGTTCCGACTCGATCAACTTTTAAGTGTTGCACAGTGTTATCGAGTATTAAGTATTGAGAACTGAGTATCAAGTACTGACTATCGAGTACTGGGTATCCAGTACTGATTCTCGAAACCTGAGAATCGAGAACTGAGTATTAAGTACTGAGGATCAAGTACTTAGTATCGAGTACTTAACATTGAATACTGAGTATCGAGTACTGAGTATCAAAAACTTAGAATCGAGTTCCGAGTACTAAGAATCAACAATCGAGTATCGAGAGTAGAATATCACGAATTAATACCATTGCAGTGCACACAAAAACCCAGTATTGAGTACTGAATATCGAGTTGTGAGTATCCCGTTCTGAGTATCAAAAACTGAGTATCGAGTTCCGAGTACTGAGACTCGAAAATCGAGTATCGAGATTAGAAATTCAAGAATCGATATCGTTGCAGTGCAATACTAAGTATCAAGTATCGAGTACTGAGTATCGAATACGGAGTTTCGAATACGGAGGATAGAGTACTGAATACCGATTATGGTTTACCGAGTATCAAGAAGTGAAAATCGAGAATCGACCATTGAAAAGCGAGTATCTAGAGTAGAGTACTGCGAATTAAAACTCACACACATACTTTTTATACCCTTGCAGACGAGATATTAAAATTATCCAAATGTTTGTAGCGCATTGAAGGAAGCATCTGCGACCTCATTAAATAGTACAAAGAATAGCTGCAATACAAAATATAGTTGTGGAAAAAGTCATGGTAGGAAAAACCATTTTGTTTTCAATGCTATCGCTCCTAAACTTGTTACTGATGAATGCTACCACACAATTCTGCCAGTTTTGTTTCAAATCAGATGACAAGTCCCTCAGTTTTAAAGCTATCGAGCTGAAATTTCGCGCAGACATATGCACGCTGCTAATATGTTGGAACCGACCGCATCGGATTAAGTTTAATTCCAAGTGTTATGGGTCTGATAATGGGTGATGATATCAAGCCTCTAGAAGATAAGGTGGTTGCTATGATATTATACTTGTCTATTGGGAAGTTTCCGGGTAAAAGTTTTCTGTGGCGACGTCTTTCTCTACTGCCTGCTTTCTTTCGGCTGCGCAGCCTTCGGGCTAATGTGTTGTCGTGACTTCTTAGTCTCTACCTTATCAGCTGCCTCTTTTTTGATTACGACACCAATCTTGGGCACACTGAGGTCACTCTCCAAATGTCTTGTGCGCATATATAAGAATGCTCGACTGGAGGACACGGATTTTCTCAGATTTAATTTGCAGCTCTGCCATATATGTACCTGGCTTCCATATCGCCAGGCAGGTATTGTATATATGCACTTTAGTGAGGAGTGAGAGTATATTTTACACACACGCATACACTCGTAAAGCAAGTATTGAAATTTTAAATCAGATTTCTCTTCGCTCGTACCGGGCGTCCCAAGACACCCACTCTTTTTTTTTAAGATAAGGGCAAATCAGACCTGCCTATGACAACATTTATAACTTAAAAGTTTCAGAATAACCAAACAATTGCTTACTTATTCCAAAGATTTTGTTAGCTTTGGTCTATCTTCGGGCCCATGGTGACCCCTGGTAATAATGAAAGCGATAGATAATTATGCCCCTTCCTCTTTCTCTATCTCTCTTTTTCCGTTTTGTGACTTTTAATGGGATTTTGCCAGCGTTGTTCCCTTTGGCCAGACCGAAGGAGTGAAAGTGTGCCTCCCCACCGAACGGAAGTGTTGGCCGTGCTTGCTTCGGCCCAGCTACTGGATGGTTTAATCTAAATTTATAACTTTATTTTTTTCATGAGCCGTCGCTGTAGGTTTATATGGCTTTAAAGCACTTTTTTCTGGCCATTTTGAGACTTGGGGGCCAACTTCGTCCGAGGCTTGGTAGTCCTGCATGGAAGTGATAATGAAATAATTTGAACTTTTTTCTTTGCTGATTTTTCACACACACTCTCTGGTCGGATGCAAAGCTGCAAACTCATGAAATTATGCAAACTTTGTCATTAAATATGAAGAGACATGGTGAAGGGGTACCGGGTCTTTGGCCTTCGAAACAATTCGTTATTGGGCTTTGGACTTTGGACTTGAAGAGCTATGTACTTGGCTGACCCCCTTCCACTCTGGGCGTCCGCGTATGTGGGTAAAAGGTTCAAAAACGGAACTTTTATAATTTAACTTGTGTGCTAATTGCACTTTGTGGGGTAATTTTGCGTGTCAGTGAAGTTCTGCAGACGCAATTCGGGGCTCGGCGTGTGTATGAAGTGCATGTGAGTGGCGCCCAGCGAATGTGCACGGAAAATCGTGAACAGTTTTAAGGTATGCTTTGAGTACTACAAAACCATTCACAAGCGCTGCGCTTGAGACTTGAGTGCGCGTGTTTGTGTGTTCAAGTTAAGGTAAACCACACACCAGAGTACGCAAAAATAGTTTATAATTATTTTTAGAGATTTGCTATGAAACATTTTTCTACTAACAATTTCTCTTCGGTTTATTCTCTTTTACAGTTAACAAACAATTTTGCAACAACCAAAAGCAAACTAATTAATGTGCAACCCGCTCAAAAGCTATAAAAATTAATTATAAAATATTTCGCAAATAGACGCTACACCGCATTTGTCAGGAGCGCTCGGAGTGCTGCGCTGAAAAGTATGCTATAGCAAAACGCTAGCGGTCTGGTGCTTAATTTCCAATTAGAGAACCTCGCGCAGCATATTTTGCAAATAAAATTAACTGCAAATTAAACAAAGAACGAATATGCAAAGTATGTTGCAAAGTTAAAGCGAACAAGCAAAACAACTCAAAAGATAAAGCCGCAGCTAGAGGAGCAGGAGTCGGAGCAGAGCAACAGCATCAATTTAATAACAAAACCAGGCGCATAGAGCTCGACCCAGGGGCCCACGCGAAACAATGAATATAATTTCGCGTAGCATACGTCACGGCAGCGCTGCCAGGACCAATCCACGGCGAGCAATGAATTGCCCCATTCTGCTTATAATTAGCCTCGGATGGCTGCTGCACGCGCATGGCGGAGCCGTGGCCGAGGCGGCCATTTCAAATCGAGGTAAGTGATTCAAAGCAAGTTGTAGTCACATTCAATTCAACTCCAGAGCGAACAAAAGCGCCAGCCCCAGGGCCAGCGGCGTGGGGCGGAGAGCAGGCGCTGGAGCTTATGCATTTTACGTGTATTTTTCCCATATTTATTTCAACATTGCCGTTTTTTATTTGGCACAGCACTCAACGCAAGTTGCATTTATGGTTTTTACATAATAGTCGGCGCACACCGCCCCTCGCCGCCCCGAACTCTGGTAATCCCCATTGCGATTTTAATGCCAATGTTACGCTGCATAAATCCAGGCGTCGTGGCCCTCGAGCACGTTGTGGTGTTTAATGTTGAAACCCGCCTGCATTATTTAAAAGCACTCAACGCAGAATAGAGCGAGAGAGAGTGAGAGGGGGTGGGAGAAAAGGACAGATGACCCTGCGGTCAGCTTGCGAGCTTTGGTGCCAACTAATCCGCAGCACTAATAACCTTAACCAACCAACAAAAAAAAAGAAAGAAGCCTGCCAGGCTTAGTGCCAAAATACGCTCAATTTTCAATTTAAAAGTGTTGGTAAAACAAACAATTAAGAAAGTCGATCAAGCCCGACTGTAATATACGCTGTACCTGCGAAAGTGTATGCTCAGTATCTATTTTTGATGCACGGACAAGGTTATCAGAGAACTGCTAAAATCATTGTTTTCTTGATTTAATCAACTCACAAAACTCAGCGTTGAATAATCGCAGCGGCAAACCGGCAAACGCATCGGACGGTTAAGCGAGAGTCGGCTGATTGAACATGGTTGCACGTAAATCGGCTCTCGTGATCAGCAACACACGCACTTTACAAGCCAGGCAAGCTCTCTCTTTTCCATCTCTGACAGCAGCGCCATCTCATCCCGTTTGTTTTTGCATGAGCTTATTCATACGAGAAGATTCTCGCTCATTCTAATCAATCGTCGTTGAGCCAAATGAACAAATACCCGAATTGATTGGAATGAAGACGATCATGATAATTATCAGAGCGACAGGGAAATTTGAATTACACTTTTTTTTGGATTCTGGCCTCTATTACACACTCTCATCGCTAAGAAACGAGCCCATCAATAGCAAAACACATGTCCACATGCACACATTCTAGGTTTCGGCAGCAAATTTAATCAATGAGCGCAATTAAGCTCGCCATTCTTTGTCTGGGCTTAAAAAAATATAAAAAATAAAAATATTGTTCTTGCTGACATTTTGATTGCACCTCATTGAAGCATCTCCTTTTTATAAATATTTTAATACAAACTGCGCTAGGCTTTGTGTATTAAAGAATTTGCGGTAAGCCAGCAAAAAATGTCTCACTTTATTTGTGTCTTCGTTACGTATGTTCATTAACATCATACATAAGCACATACATACAGAGGTGTTGTGAAATTCGCGAAACAAAATCGTCAGTCCTGTTCTCGTTCCTAAGTTCGATCTGTCGGAATACGTAATACGTTTTATTTCCAAGATATGACTCGAAAATTCTCTTCAAACCAGACAACTTAATTCGGATTAGACACCAATTCATTTGAAGAAAATCATTTTCTGAGTGTTTTTCCAAATGAAATCATTTGTCGATAGCAACAAAATCGCCAATTACATGCAATAGTGATATTGCTTCAGTTTAGCAACAAGCACAAAGGAACCCCTGGCTTAAACGTTCCGCTGTCAAGACTTTGGAAGTGGTAAGGTTTAACAATTTCAGGAAACGAAAACTGTAATAGAAGAAATTAATTAATTAAGTAATGAATTAATTAGAAGAATTAGCCGATATTAATGAGAGCTTAAACACAAGTGTGTCAGCTGAAATAGACGAGGTTGATGTTTATACGAATAGCTTACAATCACCGTAAAAGTAAAATTGGCTCAAACAGCACCTCCAGGAGGGCCAGGGCCAAGCTTCTCTCAATCTCTTGGCGTGTGTGCTTATAATTTTTCGCACAAGAGAAAGGGACCTACAGCTTAACGCCGAATCCGAACGGCAATTGTTAGAGAATTTGCTTTTTCATGGCTACTTACTTCACAGCTGGCGCCAGTAGCTGGTGAAGGTGATCGGGTGTGTAAAAGCTTTTTTCTAAAGAAAGAAAAAACTTTTTCTATTAGATGGTCCGAGGCGGGATCGCCCCGTGCCAAATGAACTAATAAAAAGTACACACGTTGCATTAAATGCGTTTCTTAACGTTAACAGATTCAGTTCTAATACCGATATTCTCAAATGGTAGGAAGCAAATTCCTATAAATACCCAGAACTGTATGAACAATCGAGTCCATTAAAAAACAAACTAAATGCCAAAATTTAAAACGCAATTCTTTAAAATTAATATGTATATTTAGCCAGTTTGAAACTGGTAACCGAAACGACTATTTTGTAAACGAATCGCAACCGGACTGAAATGAAAACAGATAACCGTAACCGAAACAATTTGAGTTTAATGAACGCAACAGTAAGCGAAACCAGAACCGGTTCTGTTTTTATTTCCTGAAAAAAAATGAATTTTTCGTTTTTTATACAGTCTAACTATTCAGCAACGCAGTAACATTAAATTTTGTAATGAAAATTATGCAGAAGGCCTTCGGTGCGCAAGTTCTCGAAAACAACAGTTTGTGAGTGCTATAAAATGTTTAAAGAGGGTCGAGAAAGTGTTGAAGACGAGGCACGGCCAGGACGACCGTCAGTCAATAAAATCAAAGAGGTTGTGGTGCAAAATCGTCGATTGACAGTTCGAGACCTTACTGACCATTTGGGCCTCAGAAAAACGAAATCTCGATTGGTGTAAAAGAAGCTGAATTTGATTAAAAAACAGAAACAGTAATTCGTGATAATTCGCCAGACTTAGCACCATGTGATTTATGGCTATTCGCTAAACTAAGAACGAATCGACAGAAGAGTTAGAAACCGAAAAGAAGAAGAAATTGAAGGCTATACCGGCAGAGGACTTTGCAGCATGATTTGAAAATTGGAAAAAAAAAAGTTGGCATAAGTGTATTGCCACCGGGGAGGGACTACTTTGAAAGAGATGAAATACACTTACAAGAATAAAAACAAGTGATAAAGTCGGTCAAGCAGGACTTTAAGATACTCTGTACCAGTTAATGCCGTCGCTCGCATTTGCTCACTCGTTATATAAGCGTTATACGCTGTATTAGGCGTTCAATGTTATACGCTCATCTCTAAGTTTCTCTCTCTCTCTCTCTCTCCCCCAAAAATTGTGTTTGTTTGAATACAGCAGGAAGTGTTAGGGGTGCCGGTTAACTTTTTTTGCTCATAACTTGTGTATCGGTCGTCCGATCTTTATCATTCCTTCAGCAAATCGATCAATAATTTTGATTACCAGATGTCTAGAAGGTATGAACAGTCTCTCATCAAAACTGTGGGAGGTTTTTTTCAAATATCGGGGCGTTATGGGGCGTGGCAAAAATTCAAAATAAAAATGATCTGCCTGCAAGTATATTGAGTTTTTGTCCCATACATGTCAAACCTCTATCTCTTACCATATTTGAGATCTCTTCGGCAACACGGACGGACAGACGGACATGGCTATATCGACTCCGCTGTTGATGCTGATCAGGAATTTACATACTTTATAGGGTCGGTGATGATTCCTTCCGGCTGTTACATTCTTTTCCACAAACTTAATATACTCTTTGAACCTTTGCACAGTGGATCCGCTTGTATGGAAGAGCGGCCAAAAATACTAAAAATGGCCTTAGCCTGCTGAAATTTATAACAAAAATATAGAAAATTTGTCTAAACATATAACAACAAAAATCGGATATATCGAACGGCTATATCCTATAGCTCCAATAGGAGCAATCGATACAAAATTATAAAAACATTTTTGTTTAATCTAATTTATTAAGATTTTGTTATTTATTTACATAAAAGTAATATATTAAGAAAGAATTAAAGATATTTTTCATTTTTATACATATTATCAAAAAAACTAAAATAAAAATCAACAAACAAAATATTAATGAAACAAAAATTATAAAGCATCGTCAAGTAATTCATACACAGATGTAAGCAAAATCGATCTATCTTTTTTAGGAAGTTGTCTCTGTCCTGTTAAAAATGGATCTGAACGCAATAATAGGTAGTTCATGACATCTGCGTTTGTTAAAGTACGAGACACTTTCCGACTGTGCTGAAGTCTACATTTTTTTATTTCCTTGTTATTGGACTCTGCAGCTTCCTCTGAAAGCTCTCCAATCGATACTAATGCATGCTCTATTACAGCTGAACCATGAATTAATACTTTATGGACGGTAGCCGGTAAATAGTACCATGGATATGCAGCTATTAGATATTTAGCAGTATCCAGCGCGTAATTTTGGAATTTCTCCACATTAATTTTGTATCCCGATGCCATGGCTTGCAATAATGTTGCACATCTATGAATCAAAGATGCATCGATTCCTGTTATTTCGGAGCTCAAATCTGCATAACAAAAGAATTTCCTTGCGATATTTCCATCGTTTGAAGATCCTCTACCTCCATCTCTAGGTTTGTCCACTTGTATTCCCATTTTTTCGCGAAATTCCTCCTGAATGTGTTTCTTCCTGTTCAATACATTAATCTTCTTTTCTTCATCTCGTACTTGCCACATTTTGACCTCTAGCTTATATGAAATGTGTAAAAAGTATTCAAAGAAGCGTATATAAGAATGTAGTGGAGATAAGCCAAATTCGCTGATTGCGTTGCACACCTATCCATCAACCACAGTAAGATGCAAGCTATGCGTAATAAGAACTTTTTTATTAGAGACGCTTAATTCCTTTGGCTTTAGTTGTTTTATTTTTGCGTCAAAATATTCTGCTTCGTCTTTCGACACCTTCGCGGTCTCTTTCTTAAATTGAAATCTAATTGGTCGACAGTAACGAGTCGATGATGGCCGGGGGTTTTTCCAAATTATTGTGTTATCTATTTGAGTAACCAGTTGGAGAGGTGCGTAGGATGTTACAAATAAGCTTCTGTCGTCCGAATCACCGTTTGAAAAGTTTTGCTTATAATCGCTATGCCCTGTACTTCCATCAAAGCCCCATTTTCCAATTAAAGTTAAATTCTTAACTATATTTTCAGGCATAGTTTCAATAATGTTGTTTTGATGCTCTACTATACTAGATGCCGTATTGTCTAGTAAGCTCTGTAGTTCGACTTCCGCACAAGATTCGTCTATATAAATACCATCAGGGTATCTTATTTTTTTTGAACTTAGTACTCTTTGGTAACTGGGAAAAAATTCAAAGGATATTTTGCTATTTACAAAGTTTCTTATCAGCAAATATTGGTGTTTTGTCATCGAAGTCTCCATTAAAAGCGAAATAACTTCCATGGGATCTGCCGGCAGGAAATTTTGATTTCGATTATCATTGCGTAGAGCAGAAACAGCGGACTCATCAATTTTAATGAGCTGACCTACACGTCGTCGTTTTGTTCTCTCTGAAGCCTCCTCAAAATCAAGTTTAGGACGGCCCCGATGAGCACTTTCCTCTATTTGATTTGATTTGCAATAGGGGCGTTTTATTGTAATTGATTCTTTTTTTTTAAGCCATCCAGATTGATATTGAATAACTGAAGATTTTTTACGTTTGTAATTTTTCCAAAAAGTTACAATTGTTTTGCAGAGGTTCTCAATTTTTTTTGACACTTCGCTCAAATCTGGAATAATGTAGCCGTTGTTTTCAATGTTCGCTTGCACATCGGAAATCAATTTCTTAAATTTTTCTGCGTTTGTTCAATTACCTGTGCACCACATATTAAAAATATAGAGACGTGGAAACACACACTTTTGCGATGCACCTACCAAAATCAAATATGATTCAAAAGGAAAAAATAAACAAGGTTTAAATAGTAATTTACAAATTAATAGTTTTGCAAAAACACAAACCACGAAAGACGAAGACAAAGCAACAGCGCAAAAGCGCAACAGGCCAATAGGTAAAAACTCACCTTTAACTGCTTTGATATTTTTACGAGTAAACACATATCTGCAAGTTTCGGCAGCTAATTTTAAAACATTTAACAACCTAAAAGTAAGACGAACACACTGACATACATACCAATTTCTGGATTTTCTTGGAACACAACTAAAACTTTAACTAAACATAAAATAGACTTTCACAAAATACACAAAAAAAGGTTATTCGATCGAATTAGTTTTACGAAAAAACTTTGTCAGGAAAGTTAATTATTAATATCTTAATTTAAAGTAAATACCTTCAGTTTCAAAATTCATGTTAAATAATTAAATTCGGAGCAATCCAGCTAACGTCTGATCTCTTTAAAGGGCGATTTGAAAGAGAGAAATAACTTCCCAAGCGCAGCTGCGTTGCCAAAATGAACACGTGTTCACGATTGCAAAGCTATTTTTAGAAAGTACCGTTAGATTTCAAGTAAAATCCGGGATGCCAAACAGAAGTTTGGACTTTTAAGAGACAATTTCGTTACATTTTGCTTAAATAATACATCATCACATTTTTTGATTTTTGGCCTCTGACGGATCCACTGTGCTTTGGTACAGAGTATAAAAAGTTTTTTTTGATTTACATACAAGTTTCTGGTATATTTTGTCCACAGTACATTTTAAAATACCAAGCCCGATAACATAAATATTCAGTTTCAATCATAGTTTATTTGCTGAAGTGATATTTGGAAGTATCGAATATACTGCAATTTTGATTACCCGGGATATTTGATTTTTTTTACAACACTAATAGCCCGTCCTTAACCGTTCCCTTCATAATTGTAGAGTTAATGCTGAGAGCGCGAGAGACTGTTTTAAATTATTTCCATTGTATGCTAATTCAAGATTGAGATTTATCAAAGGAGCTGCACAATAAACAAAGAAAGAACACAGCAGCAAGTGATCTTGTTGTTGGCATTTCTACTCGCTTGAAAGCAGAAAGTAGTAGTTGCCATTGCTGATTTATATACCATTGCTTTTAAAGTTACGCCCTTAAAATTAGCATTCTGTTTCACATCAAAGACTCGTGAGTGACACCTACACTTTTTTTTATGACCTACTGCCAAGGCCTCTGCTCCTATTGCCGACCGATGATTAAAATCTCTTAATAGTATCTCAAATTCTAATGTTTACTGCACCTCAGGTAGGTGGACTTTCAAAAACAAAAGTCAGTATATAATTTATGGAATCTGCATATTAAGTTGAATCCGCTCAAAATAAGCGTGAGTCTAATCGCTCGCCCAAACAACCTTAACCAACCAATTTCTATCCACGGAGGTAAAATTTAAGGAAGATTGTAATGTGGTCATTATTGAATTTTCATAAAGATGTTTGAAAATGAGTTTGAACCTGATCGGAAGAAAAACAAAAGCGTTTTATACCACAGTTTCCGGGCCATTGAGGTAGATTTTGCAAAGTGTGAAAGTCACTTATTCCATATATTTGTATGTCTAACGGGCAAAATTTTAAAACCTCACCAATTTCTACGGTGGGAGGATTTTCCCAAAAAAGGTAAATATCGGTTTAATGGAATTTCCATTTAGAGCTCTAAAAATGATTTAAAAACCGATCGAATGAATAAAGAACAATGAGTTTTTCGGATTTCCCAAGATTTGGAAATCACGTGGGGAATATTTTGTAGTGGGAATCTTTAAAAACAAGTTTAGAGCTGGTCGAATGAAAAATTGTAAACTTTCACACAACATTTTTCCACCCATTTTCTGTCTTTGGGTAGACTTTACAAAATTTTAAAGTCACCTACATATAACATACTTTTGTATGTGTCGCTTTGAAAATAAGTCCATACAACCTTGACCAGCCACTTTTCACCTAGAGGAAAGGTGAATTTTACGGAAGATTGTTATGCAGCTATTGTTAAATTTTCATATTGATCTTTGAAAATGAGTTTGAATTTGATCGAATGACAAACCTAAAGTTTCATACAAATGTATTCCGCGAATTTTTCTACTTTGGGGGTAGAAGTTCCTTAATTTGAAACTAGCAATAAATAGAAGAAACAACTGGGACAGACAAACTAACAGAGTAACATGTCTTTGTCCAATTGCACTGAAAAGGTTATCTTCAGGCTGAGGACACAATTGCGCAAATAGCACGGCTTATCTGTGCACATGTTTTGTCTTGTCCTGGTCGGAGTTCATTGTTTGCTAATGTTTTTCTTTTATTAGGCCATGATAAACAAGAAGAAAATTGCCAGCACAGGTGCCTGCTGATGCTAAGTGCTTGCCTTAAACTTTAAGCCACCAAATAAGGACACCGAGCTACCGGACGCACCTAGAAAACCAAACTCTACTGCCAGAATAATATTTTCCTTTGGTAACTTTTGCCAGCCAATCGATAAATTTAAGAGCTCAACATTTGTCTCCATTATCACAAAAATCCGAAAGCAAACACTGGGCGAAAAATGTGTGCAAAAAAAAAAACAAAAACAAAAAATGCGAAAAACTGCGAAGCGCATAAAAGAGTCATCGATGCGTGGAGCAGAGTGCTTCAGGGTGGACCAGCCCATCGTGGCCCATCGCGTTGATGGGGTGAGGTACAAGGTACACCAACAATGGCAGCAAAAGGGCGTGTACAATAAAACAGACCCCAAAAGTATTTGCTCCTGCCTTCCCAGCACACTCAGCCACGAAGCGGGTGGGAGGGTGTCAAAGGTGCAAAAGCAGTAAAGGTATATCAAAGGTGAGAATGTGCTTTTGCCAGTGATCATAAATTTTCGTGCTTTCCCGCTACCTCAGCTGTCGTGTGTAGTCAATGGCAAAGGACAAGGCAATAAAACGTAACAGTTGACAATGGAACGCACTTGGCGGAGCTGGGCGGGGGCTGGGCAGGGCAGGGCGACAAATGTTTATTGAGTAACACGAAACATAAACTGCAATCGCTTCACTCTGCTTCTGCTGTTGGCCAATTTCGTTTGACCCACTTTTGCCAACATCCTCGACAGCAGCGTCAGTTGCCTGTTTTGGAAATCTGATGCACGTGATGCTCTGAAGGATGTGCAGCGGCTCACAGCAAGCTTCCATTTTATAAACTGACAACAATTTTTCATAAAAGTGCAGCAGCAAATGCAAACAGAACCAACAGCTGTTTTCCGCCTGGAGGGGCTTTAGACCCAGCATCAGTACTCCACCCGCCCCTGCGTTGCATTTTTGCATATCTGTTAGTTTTGTTTGGCATTTTTAGTGATTTCACTTAAATTTTCATAACAAAATATGCACAGTGCGTGCTCGAAGCTCAGTTTTGGCTTAGTTCGAGCAACACAATGGGGCGGGAGGGAGAAGAAGAGGAACATGCTTCAGCTGTCATATATTTTGCCAACAGATTTTTTTGTTTCACAGATTTCCTCGCAGCGGCTAAAACCGCATTTTGTATGTTTTTCTGATGCTTTTGGGAAATTTTTCATAGGTTTAGTTTTACCGCCCACACACACACACACACACACACACACATAGATGGACGGCCAACCAACCAACATGTTAGCATACCAGCAGGCGGAGCACTAAGAGCTGCCGGCTGGCAAACGGCATGACATGTTGTACGTGTATCTGTGCGCCGCCCACTTTGCGCCGCGGCGTCTGTTGTTCCTTTAGTATTATATTTGCCAATCCCTTTGGGTATGTTGCGAGCAATAAATTTCCATCAGTCGCTGTAGTCATCGCCGGCTGTGCAACAAACGGCAGAGCGATTTTTCCAACTTCACACCCTTCCTGTCTTCTTCCCGGCGGGGACCCACAAATCTCTGGCTCAGCTGGCGCATTTGCTGGTTTGTGTTGCGGTTTTTTCGAATTCGCTTTGATTGTTTGTCATATTTCTAGGCTCACAATCCGGTCGCCGGTTAAGAGCCCAGTTGTTGTAGTGTACAGCTCAATTACGTGATCAGGCGCCTGCGGCTCCTAGGAAGGGCTTACAGTAATCAAACTGTACCTGTGCCTAGCTCTGCATTTGCACTCGTTGTCACTTGACTAGGTATAAAGAATAACACAACACAACTTGACTTTTTAAAGTATATTAAAGGGTTGGTGGTGATTCTAGACGATTTTCGTGTGCTAAAGACGAATCTGTTTGCAGAAATGGTCCATCATGTGGAGATTTATAATATTTTGAGCTTAAAGTTCCAAAAAAAATGCCTATTTTGACCCTTTTACACGCGTTTTGTGTGGAACCTTTACGTTTGCTCTTTGATATTCTTTGATATTCTCGGAAATTACTACTCACTACCATCTTGAAGCCTGCGGCGCTTGGCTCATTCAGCTACAATGGTCCTTTAGGTATCGCACTGCTTTGCACCGGCATAAACTTTTGATGCAAGAATGTCCCATAGATCTGTTATAAGATTTACTTACCACTTCATCAACGGTATATTGTGGGTCTCAAAATAACGCATTGTTCTCCGGGCAACATGAATCGGCGCATTGTCCTGCTGAAAGGTCCATTCAGCACTATGAAAATCCTCAGCGAATGGGCTTAGTTCACTGTCCACCAACTTTATATATGCTTGATGAGCATTCATTCTGCCGGATACAAAGCATATAGAAGACTTGCCTTTAGCGGTGAAGCGATTTAAGCGATCCACCACCGCAATTCCACTTGTAACGAATTGCCCGTGGATGGCGCGGATCCCTCCAATACTTGCGATGGCCGTCTGGACCATCCAAATTGAATTTTTTTTATCACTCTAAATTCTTACTTTGTGTCTACATAAGACGCCATGCGTGCATCTTAATGTCGATTGCTTAAGCGAGGTTAACCAACTTTCTTTTAACATGTGAGGTTACTTTCTTTGGTGACCGTTAATCCGAGCTCCGCTTTGATTTTCAGAGAGTTCATCATGTCTTGAGTTAGCTGGTAGAGGACCGTGGCAACGGTTTATGAAGAAGCCTTCTGGATCATTTAGAAATCTGGAAATGGTATTTCGGTGTCGGAAGGAAAAATTTTCGACCATATTAAGTATTTATTTTCTTGATCAGCATCAACAGCCATGTCGATATTGACATGACCGTCTGTCAGTGAATATAACGCATATATGGTGCGAGTGACCAGCTCCGTTTCTAGAAGCTGAATATTTATTAAGACATTGGTTTTTCCTTCTCATACATTTTTATACCCGTTACTCGTAGAGTAAAAGGGTGTACTAAAGTCGTGCAAATGTATGTAACAGGCAGAAGGAATCATTTCCGACCATATGAAGTATATATATTCTTGATCAGCATCAACAGCCGAGTCGATATAGCCATGTCCGTCTGTCCGTCCGTCCGTCTGTCCGTCTGTCTGTATGAACACCTAGATATCAGAGACAAGAAGAGCTAGAACAAACAAATTTAAAATGTAGACTCCTATTGTCTGCACGCAGATAAGGCTTATTTCAAATTTTTGCAATGCCCACCCCCGCCCCCACAATAAAAAATGTTGAAAAACTCACACAATTTTTAAAATATCGATCTCGTACATTTATTTTCGTAATATCTATTAGGTTGCATACTTTTTGGCTGTCCCACCTCAGGCACACAGGAAGGTTATTAAACATTTCTTTCCATTAGTAACGGGTATATAGAAGTCGGTTAGAGACGACTTTAACTTACGCTGTCGTTTTCTGTAAGTCTTGTTTATTGTGCAGTTCCTTAGAAGAATGAAAACAACAACATTCGCAAAGGAATAACAGGCAGAAATAATAATCTCCATCTTGAATGAGCATACAAATAGAAATAGTTTTTTACCCTCTTTTCCCCAACTGTTCCCCCCGCGGTCAACCACTGTTCCCTCCCTGTCAAGCCACTGTTAAGTCACTGTCAAGTAAATGTCAAGTCACTTTCAAGTCACTGTCAAGTCCCTGTCAAGTCACTATCAAGTCACTGTCAAGTCACTGTCAAATCACTGTCAAGTCTCTGTCAAGTCACTGTCCAGTCACTGTCAAGTCACTGTCAACTCACTGTCAAGTCACCGCCATGTCACTGTCAAGTCACTGTCAAGTCATTGTCAAGTCACTGTCAAGTCACTGTCAAGTCACTGTCAAGTCACTGTCAAGTCACTGTCAAGTCACTGTCAAGACACTGTCAAGTCACTGTCAAGTCACTGTTAAGTCACTGTTCCCCTTATTTCCACCTCTTTACCCTCTTTTCCCCACTCCCCACTTCGAACCCTCTTTCTACCTCTTACACCCCGGGATCACCATGCGGGCATGAAGTCAGCATGCGCTGTCTGCTTACATTATGTTAATAAGTTGATATTAATGTTAGTGCTCTGTTAATTAACATTAAGAAAGGCCATTAATCATTTCTTCCCCTGAGTAACGGAAATTTCGAAGCTGGGCTGGCCGACTTTAACTTATGTTCTGGTTTTGTTATTGTTAAGTTTTACCGTTTTTACTAAGTGCTTATGTACTTAATTATTGTTTTTGTCCGTTTTTATAATACGAAGAACGAAAACGTGCGTTTTTAGAAATCGAGTACAACTATAAGAAACAACGAGAGCGTAAGTTAAAGTCGGCTCTAAACGACTTCGATATACCCGTTACTCATGGAAACTAATGTTTAATAGCCTTCCTGTATGCCTGAGGTGGGTCAGCCGAAAAGTATGCAACATTTTTTAACTCGGCTATTTATTATCCGCCAGATATTAATAGATATTTGTCAATTACTAAATCCAACATAAATGACTCCAAATTCATCACGATAAACAGATCAGACAACAAAACTTTTGAAAACGTATCACCTTTCCTAATAAAAACAAGAAAAAAAGTCGGTCAAGCCCGACTATTACATACTCTGCACCCTTAATGTCGCAGCTCGAAAATGGTCACGAGTCAAACGGCCAGTTAACACACAACGCACAACGCAGTGCGCTCTCTAAGTCTCTCTCTCTCTCTCTCTCTCTCTCTCTCTCTCTCACTAAGATTGCTGCTGAACGCAATGCTTAGGTTATGGGTGGGGTGGGTGGTGGGTGTTAACTGATCGTTTTTTGCTCATAACTTGAGTATCGTTCATCCGATCTTTATCATTCCTTCAGCAAATCGATAAATAATTTTGAGTACTAGATATCTCTAGAAAGTACGAACCATCTATCATCAAAACTGTAGGAGATATGACGTTTTTTCCAAATTGCAGGGGCGTGAGGGGGCGTGGCAAAAATTGAAAATAAACTTGATCTGCGTGCAGACAATAGGAGTCTACATTTCAAATTTGGTTGCTCTAGCTCTTCTAGTCTCTGAGATCTAGGTGTTCATACAGACAGACGGAGAGACGGACATGGCTATATCGACTCGGCTGTTGATGCTGATCAAGAATATATATACTTTATATGGTCGGAAATGATTCCTTCTGCCTGTTACATACATTTGCACGACTTTAGTATACCCTTTTACTCTACGAGTAACGGGTATAAAAAGGGAACATATATACTTTTTGCTCATATAGCCATCTTCCTTGTACTTAAGCATGATTGCATCCAAGGCTTGAATTTGGATCACATATTTAATAGCACAGTTCAACAAACATTGGGAACACGCGGGCTAGGAAATGAATATGATACCGTTTGACGGAGATTTTCAAGCTGAATACAAGTCAATTTTTAAAGTCAAAGTTGGATAAGTGCCTAAAAGGGCAACTTTCAAAAATATGTTATTATAACAAGTAAGAAAGTCGGTCAAGCCCGACTTTAATATACTCTGTACCTGCAGTAGCAGCTTAAAGTAGCGCTGCTGCGGCAGCAATCATTCTTTTGGTCATAACTTGAGTATCGTTCATACGATCTTTATCATTCCTTTGGAAAATCGATATATAATATTGATTATTATCTTGAGTACAAACAACCTATCTACAAAACTGAGGGAGATGTGACGTTTTCCCAAATTTCGGGGGCGGAAGGGGGCGTTGCAAAAATTCAAAATAAACTTGATTCGGATTCGATTCAATTCGGCATACATAGTATCTATTGAAAACCACCCTTATCGTCACAAAAAATAGTCGATATATGGATGAATCGATAAAATATGACGAGGACAACCCTGAACGGCTTATCCGAATCGCACTTAGCCGAATATCTTAATTTCTGACGCTTTAAGTATTACCGAACTAAGTACTACTGCATAAGATAATGGTCTGATTGTACGACGATGGGAAAGCGGAAACTTGAAGTAGTTTCCAGTAATTTGTAAAATTACATGACGACTGCGTGTATGTATCCGAGCATCTTTCTAGTCAGGCATTTGCGTTTCCAACAAATTAGTCTACGTTTTGTCAAGCGTTTTTCCGTTTTCGGAAAATCCGCCTGAGTGGAATCTAAAGAAATGTTATTTATTTTATCATCAACACAAAATAATCTTGTCCATCGTTCTATTTTCTTATATGTTGATTTTGGTCTATTCAGCCATGCTCACACTTTCACTTTTGCGTATATTTTTCGATTGGAAAACGGTTTTTCGACCAGATTTCGCTTCCAATTCGTAAAACTTTTGCGAAAGTGAAAATGGGAGCATGGCTGATTGACTCTTCGTATTTAGTTTTCAAATTCAATTTGTTAAAATAGTTCAGGAACTTTAACATCTCAGCTTATTTCAAGATTGGTGCTCATATCAGATATAACATCCATTTTGCTCGATCCCTAACCAAGTGACGAGGAGTGTACGATTGCTGTACACTTATTGCTTTGTTCTGATTCGAGTTTTATGTATCAATGAAATAAAATTGAGCGGCCGATGTTAGTTATGGGGTGGATGCTTGCGAAAAAAAACATGAAATAAAAGCCACAGAAAATGGGCGATTCCTCTCGAGAGCCGGCGGCGCATAACTTAAAACAAATAGAAACGAAATAGAGAACAAAAAATACAAGAGAAAATACAAAAAAAAAAGGAAATTTACGAGCCAGCAAATGGAAATTGAAAATATCCTATTACCAAAGGGATTTGTTCTGACAGCGCCAGCACCAAATGTAATTGAAGGCTCCAGTTAACAAGGATTTTGCGTAGCAGACTCTCCCCGTGCATTTGAATATTAGCACAGACATTTGCACGTTATATGCCCCAGGCGATTGCCAAGTGATAATTATGCCGCAGATCCCCAAAAAGACTAAGCGCAAAAACCCCAAAGAAATATATTAATTAGAGACTGACACATACACACATGGAAAAAGCGGTGAGGGGAGGGGAGGTGAAATCAACTCATGTTCTGTGGTAAACTTTCATCCGACAGTGCTTCATGCAACCCATAAAATTCTGCCAATTAAAGCCAATTTTCCAATGTTCGTTCGGCTGGGCGGTCACATTCAAATATGTTTCGGTTCCCCTGGGCGCAGGAGGAGTGAGAGCAGTGGGTGTGGTGGTCGGGTAGGGGAAGTCTGTTACATCCACTAATCGCATTATTAACGCGCCGTTAACATTTTGCGACATTGACTTGAACTTTGAAAGTGACTTTCGGGACACACACACACACAGAGGACAAGTGGGCGGCTTGCCATTCAAAATATGCTTAGAGCGCCTGGCCAACATTTCTCTAATACCCTTGAAGTTTTCCGCCTTTGCCAAAAATTCCAGCTGAATGAGCGCCAACAAACAGGGCAACCTCTTTGTAAGCCAAATGGCCCCATTGGCAACTTGGAGTCTCCTCAAACACGCAGACATAATCATAATAATTAATATGCTTTTACCTTCTTGTGCCAACTGGGAAATCAAGTCATTATCGCCTGGCCACTCAGCTGAGGGGCTATAATTATATCCCTTGCCTGGGCACAGATTGTGGGGTCCCGAAAAAAGAAATAAAACAATAAAAAAACGAAGCCAATGGATATGTGTGCAGTGCTAATGACAGTACTCCAATTTGCATTTTCCGAGTGCATGTGGGTTATTCTCTTTTAAGACGAAAGTTCTCCAGACTCACTTAATTTTGATTTCTCAGGTTTTGTTCATCTCAAAGATTGATATTGCTGACTAGTATTTTGCATTATCAAATCTTTACTTATCTTTACTTAAAATTAAAATTGTTGCTAAAGTTTAATTAAAAATTTTTTTTTGTGTTGACAACCTTGATGTAGCTTCTAAAAGTATAGAATTTATTGCCCAAATCGTAACTAAATTATGGCCATTCCAAAAATTGAGGATTGTTATATTAATTTAGTTTTAACCAAAAATAAAATATGCCCTAAAAGAAAACCTCGCCATGCAGTATGACTGAAGGCTCATTCAAAGCAACTTGAGAAGCGTGTGATTTTTTACGGAAGCTTTGCATAGATTTTCAAATTGGCCAGATCGGAGTTCCATATCAAACAGCTGCCAAAGGAATGATATGCTTAATTGTATTTTGTTGTGCTGTGGTGCTACCAGAGTTTAGTTATTGAACTGACAAAAAACAAATAGAAATCAATCAATTATTATCAAGAAACCAATTTTTTTTGAGTTTTTGGTTCATTCCACTTGTTAAAATTGGCCGTGTTCACCAGCACAAATCGAAGACAAAAAATCAGTTATTTTGTTTGATTTTTTGGTTTTGTGATTGTGTTAACACAACGTGTGTGATAGCAAACAGCTGATAGCTATCGACTCAATAATAAACAAACAAGAAATTTGATGAAGACAAAAACCAAATAATTCAAAATTTCCACCAATAAAAAATTGAATAAGCTGCCTTTACATTTGTAATATATCTCTAAATAGTAAAATAGGCAAAATTTTTTAAATATTTAGAGATATTTTATTTGCTATTACACTATTGTCAGAGAGTCTCTTCAGAGATACATGACAAGTGTAAAGGCAGCTTAATTATGTTTCCTGAAAGATCTATCACAGGCGTTCACCAGAAGCCAAACTTATTTTTTTTTCATTATTCATTTATCATATTGATATTATGTGCTCTTGAACACTGCCATTGCTTCTAAAACTAACAAAAAGTTATTGTACAGAATCTAAAGAGAATCAGAATCAGAATCTAGTTTCGGGAAAATGTTAGGAAATAGTTAGTCCTGAGACCGCAAAACAAAACTCATTTGTTCTAGCTAATAACGTTAACGTGTGTGGGGGATAATCTTTCCCGTACCTAATCTCCCTGTCGTTTTTCAGCGTCAGCTCATGTGCTTAAACCCAGTTAATTGCGAGAGGCAAAATGCGAGACCTTCAGCAAATATTGTTATTGAGTCTCATCTAGAAATTGTATGGTCTTTGGTTACAGCTAGGTTACTTGGAACGAAATTTGTTAGCTTTTAGTCGGAGCTTCTTATTGTATACCCTATGAAAAATAACTGAATATGGTGGTTCTCCTAAGTTTTCCCTCGTCATCGAAGCACTCGGGTTGAGATAAATGACGTTGATTCAGATTTTTTTATACTCTGTACCAAAGGCAAACAGAGTTTCTGTGTTGAAGTCTCCGAATTGGATAATACCACTAGTTTACAGACAAAAAGACCCATTTCTACTGAAACTATTTTTAAGTGTAGTTTGGATTGGTGATCTCAAAAATCGATTTCAAAAATTTTTTCATTTCAACGTTTTTTAAATATTAATTTTTTCCATATATCGGTAGGTGCACTTACATTGTATGCCAGATCTCAATTCATAAACAAAACACTATTTTCAAATCGGTTAAGTAGTTTTAATACAGTAATAAAAAATCTATCAAAGAAATCGACTTTTTGTTCGAAAAAGCAATAAATTTCGTTTCCAAACGCCTAGGAAAAATATTTAAAAATTCAAAAAAACTATTTTTATTTTTTCTAATATTGACCAAAAAACGAAGAAAATAGAAAAAAAAATTTGTAAACACTTAAAATACTCAAATTTGACTGTTAGTTCCTTCACTTAAATTGATCCAGCTACAATATTTATTCATAGATTTTCTTCATTAAAACCGTATAATCTTTGTAGAAGTGCGATTCTTAAGTCAAAAGACTAAAAATAATTTTTTTGAATTTTTTTAGGCGATTAAAAATGAAATTTTTTGCATTTTCGAGCAAAAAATCGATTTTTTTGAAGTATTTTTTGTCATTATATTCAAACTTCTTAACCGATTTGAAAACAATGTTCTACGTTATTATTGAAAATTTAATGACCTCTCGATACATATCTTGCTTGACACTATCTAACGATTATGATTTGAGATATGGCATAAAATGTAAGTGCACTTACCGAAAAAATGAACAAAATTCGCATATAAAAACGTTGCCATGAAAAAACTTTTGAAATGGATTTTTAGATCACCAATCCAAACTACACTTAAGAATCGTGTCAGTAGAAATGGGTCATTTTATTTTATTTTTTTTGAAAACTAGTGTAATTGGCAAAAGAGAGCTTATTATGAGAAAATCTAAGCCCCAAAATTTGAGTTTTTTTGGAGATTTTTTTCGGAAGTTATACGCTTAAATGGGTAAAATTGTGAATTTTCAAAATTTAAAATAGCTCGAGAACGGTTCAAGATAGAGTTTGAAGCTTCAGGTTTAATAAGCCCTTTTGAAAACCATTTTGAAATAATT
Source organism: Lordiphosa magnipectinata (assembly GCA_037044535.1). Lineage (NCBI taxonomy): Eukaryota > Metazoa > Arthropoda > Insecta > Diptera > Drosophilidae > Lordiphosa > Lordiphosa magnipectinata. Next base: position 62,663 of record JBAMBO010003902.1, read on the forward strand.
TTTTTTCAATCATTTATTTGAAAAAAAAAAGAATTTCATAATCAAACTTAGTCAATCAAAAAAGATATTAAACACGCTTCTTTCCAAACATTTTGAGTGGCTGAACATGTTGGTAGCTCGAAAATTAAGAAAGTTATAAAAATTTGTGTCATGTAATGTCAAAAATATTAGTATAGAAAATTTATTAAAAATTTATAATACATTTTTATTTTTTGGTTCCGTATTCGCCCAAACAACTTCTTAGATCTATTGAATAAACTTTTAGGACCCAGGAAAGAAAGCGTTGCCCTTAAATCTTACAGAAAAAGATCTAACAGAGAGCTTTAATTCGGTTGAAAGGCTTCAAATTAATTAATCGGTAGAGAATTCAAGCAGCGACGTGTGCTGGCCAGGTCTTAATCCCGTAACGAATTTCGGTCCCGAAATAAATATTTCGGTTTAAGGTTCAATATCGGTTTTTAATTAATTTCGGTTTTCATACGGTATCCGGATTTTTATTTCGGTATACCGGTACGTACCGGTATAAGTCCTACCTTTTATTAATATTCGAAAAGCTAAATTCTGAGATAAAACTAAATCATTTTATTCCTGTGTAATAAAACGAATCAAAATTCAACACAAAATTTTAATTCACATTTAATTATTCATCATACAATTCTATAAACTTTGTGGAGTATTCTGCCCACCAGTTAAGAATGTTTTCATGGTTTCGAACACGTTAAAGTGCGAGAAAAGTCTTAATGGAATCCAGTAGCTGTTTGCCGATTTTCGGCTGGAAGTTTAGTTGTGGCCACCCACGCTGGTTCTAATATGCGTACAATTTCGCGAACCGAGTCCCACACTTTCTGCTGGCACAGGCTATCATTGAAAATAAAGACTAAAGCAATTTGCATTACAAGTAGTAAAGTTTAATATAATATTAATTATTTAATAAAACATAATTTAGACTCGAACTATTTTTAAAATTACACTTCTTGATGTCTTTAACTTTAAGAGAGGAATCATTCACAGGAACCGCAAGATGAATCCCAAGCGTCCCTTTGATGGTTTCGCAATTTTCAAAACTGGTTTTCAAATATTCTGTACACTGTTAGTGATCTTTTGTGGTGCAAAAAAATACATTGATGGTTTTCAAATGGTCATTCGCCCATTGATAAAGGTTTTTAGCAGTAAGTATTTCATTTCTAGTTCCTTGCTGCAGGCAGTATTGCCTGGCAAGCCGTTTAACCGCACCCCTACGACATCACAAGCACCTTTTCCGTGCGCTGTCGTTGAAGTCTTTAAAGTGGTTAAATTGGCAAATTAAATATATGGCAAATTAGTTAAAAATAAAATTTTTTTGCAATTTTTGATCCATTCTCAATACTGATATTTTTGAGATTACATGACAAAAATGGCTACAACTTCTTTTTATTTTCGTGCTACCGACATGTTCAGCCACTCAAAATGTTTGGAAAAAATGAGGCTTTAACATATGTTTTTTTGAAAATTTTTGAGAGATGGGTGTTTTTTGCTAGACTAAATTTTTTGAAGCAATCCTTTGTTCCAAAAAAATGATAGAAAAAAAATATTTTAATATTGTTTTCAAAGGGCCTTTTTAAACCTGAACATTCAAAACTCTATTTTGAACCGTTCTCAAGTTATTTAAAATTTTCAAAATTCACAATTTTATCCTTTCAATAGTATAACTTCCGCAAAATAGCTCCAAAAAAACAAATATTGGGGTTAAGCATTTCTCATAATAAGCTCCTTTTGGGCCAATTATCATCCAATTCGGAGACATCAACTCAGAAAATATCTTTTTTTGCTTGGACTGCCCCATTTATTCATGATCAGCAACAACAGCCGAGTCGGTATGGCCATGTCCGTCTGTCTGTATGAACGCACAGATCTCAGAGATGGTAAAAGATAGAGGTTTGACATATATGGGACATATACTTCTTTTACTTGCAGGCAGATCAAGTTTATTTTCAATTTTTGGCACGCCCTCAGTTTGGAAACAAAGTCATGTCTTCCACAATTTGGTATCTACCTTCTAGAGATACCTAGTAATTAATTTTATTTATCGTTTTGCTGAAGGATTGATAAAGATCGGATGAACAAACAGTTAAGTACCGCTAGACTCCGGGATGTGTTGACTTTAAATTTAAAATCAAAAGTTGCCGCTTTTTCAAATTTGAAATTGGAATTAATTCTACCTAAATGTACCAAATCTACCAATCAGACTTATTAATACTGCTGCCCTTATGCCTAACTGGAGCAATCAAAACAAGTAAGAGCGCTGTAGTCGAGTTTCCCGACTACAAAATACCCTGTTTAATTGAGACACATATGCAAACACACTCACAGACACAAACGCATACACACATACGAGCGCACACAAACACACACACGCGAGCTCACACGCGGCCTGTGCAGGCAGCGCTGCCTGCATTAAGTGAACGCCTCCCCCCCCTGCTACCATAAGCTAAATTGCTTAATAACTATTGTGTTTTTGCTTGTATCTTATTTTCCTTTGGAGAGTAGTTAGATATAAGGTCTAGGATACTCTATATTAAGCCACCAGGTTCTAACTTTAAAATTGTGGCTGTGACAGTTTTTTGCGGCTTATGGTGGGAGGGGGGGGGGGGGGGGGGGAAACAAACCTGAACTGGGTACGGTATACACCTATGTGCATGCAAAAATTTGTGTCTCTATCTCGAATGGTCTCTGAGATCGACGCGTTCATACAGACAGACAGACAGACGGACATGGCTATATCGACTCGGCTGTTGATGCTGATCAAGAATATATATACTTTATAGGGTCGGAGAAGCTTCCTTCTGGCTGTTACATACATTTGCACAACTTCATGATCCCCTTTTCCCATTTTTAATGGGAACAGGGTACAAAAAGTTCTGGTGTATGAGGACCGCACCATTCCCAACTTTTCCAATTTGAGACCCCAAATTTAACAGAGAAGGGTTTAGATCTACAATCAATTACGCGAATGCCTTAAAATTTTTGGAAAATGAGTCGGCTCTACTCAACAGGCCACCACAACAGGCAATCCTTGATACAGAGCCGCCAACACCTTTTAAAAAGCCGCTTCCTTGAAACCATTGTTTCAGTTCATGGAGCAGAATAAAGTTACAAAGACTAGAAACATCCAATCTGATGCCATCGTCAATATTTTGAGAACGCACGTTCCATGGAACGTTGAAGTCTAGATGATATGCGTATGTATATACATTTAATTTCAGTGCTTCCCAACCGATACATCTTTAAAATCGTGTGCCACACGTTTTCATTGCGTGCCACATCAACAGAATCTTATTAATTTACAAAAATTTGAATTGAAAAGATCTCAATAATTAATGAAATGACGTCATCACTTAAGTTTATATTATTCTTAAAAAAAATTTGGAATCTGAAGATCTCAGGAAATTTTGAATCTGTAAGCTCTAATTAATTAATCATATAAAATTGTTATTTAATTAAAGTTATTATGCTGTCTACTTTTTTGTTTTTATTTTTATTTATTCATTCTGAAACCGATATAATCGATAATATCGCCTTTTTGTCAATTTGAATAGTGTCACCATCGATAGTTTTGCATCTCTAATACTCATGGTTATGGCTAAAAGAAAGTTCGCTGTTGCAGTGCTAGCTTGATGGGTTGCCAAATGGTCACAGTAGTGGCGCCATCTTGTGGTCAGTTTAGAAAATCACTCAACCAGCATTGTTCTAAGCAAGTAGTGGCGCCATCTATTTGTCAAGTTAGCGCTGCTACTGCAGGTACGGGGTATATTACAGTCGGGCTTGACCGATTTTCTTACTTTCTTATAGCTGAGGATTTTATTTCACGCCAATGTACACAAAAACAAAAAAAAAATCAACGCTTAAAAAATAACAAACTTTTCGATTCAAGTGTCAGATTTGATGTAACAATCGTAGAAATACTTGACCCACCATGAAAATGACCATTTCTGTATGGAGCTAGAGAGCAATGGGAAACTATGAAGCCATTAAATTCGGCCAACAGCTGCTGAAACTGAAATGCGTGCCAAGCAACAATGCCATTAAAAAAACAGGCCAAAGGTATTCATTTTGATATTTTTAAATATTATTTGAAAGCGGAAAAACAAATGACTGTAATTTGCATTGGCAACCGACACAGCACGGGCAGGTAGTTTCACACCTGTGAGTGGAGGCTTTTATTTTAACTGCAAACACACACACACACACACACACACACTTATGCCCCGAGAGGATGTTTGCACGGACTGTTTGCGGCACGTCACAAAGGCTTCCGGCTGAATTTCCCTTCATTTCCTGCAGAAGGAGATTATTATGTACATTTAATGCTGCAGTCAACAGCCATATACACCCCAACTGTTTACTTACACCGCGTGTATTGCCTTAATTAACGATTCATTCAAAAAAAAAAACAAAAAACGTTTAATTTTCACTGCGACCTAGCCGCATCCGCATCCTTGACAATCGCTACCCGCACGGCAGGCGGCGGCCTTGTCCTTGGGACGTCGACATCGACAAACGTCTTCGGTCCTTCATGTCGTATATTTGCATACTTCCGGAGCGCGGCAAAATGATTATCATTATTGTTTTTGTTGTGTTGTTGTTGTTTTGTCGTTACCGTGGCCATTACCGTTATTGCAACAGCACTTACTATACGCGCCACTCGCCTTCAAAATGGCCGCCATCGACTGCCGTGCGGTTATGGCTTATTTGTGCAAATGAGCTGCCGTCCATTTTATTGTCCGTTTGGGGAAGCGACATGCAAATGATTGTTTCGGCGCAAGGTCACACTCTGGCCCAAGGACACGTGGAACGAAACAACAAACGCATCAATTGCGACTTAAGGGCCAAGTGAAAGTAATGGCTCTCACTTTACTCCCACTGCTCTTTATTTACGGAAATGAATGCCTCAGGATTGGGGGTCAGAGCGCTCTCCATTGATTGATTCTGGAGGCGTGCAAGTGCAGCCATAAATTTTGCGCGCTCTTTAAATTGCAAACTCTCGACCACGAAATGCTTGCCAACTTTGCACCTGCCACCTGCCCCAACCCCCTCGCTCGTAAAACACTTGCCTATTTCGTTGTGCACTTAGGCGAGCTTTGCTGCTGCTGCCTCCACTTTAACTTGTTGTTTTTAAGAGCCATTTGTCCAATGCCTGCGGCTATTTACGGCCATTGTAAAGACTTGGCGAATTTATCAAGCCTGGCAGAGTCGCTCAGTAGGTCAACCGGTTGCAGCTGCCGCTTCCTGCCAATCTCTCTCTCTCACTCTCTCTCTTGGCTTAATTTCAAAATAGTTGGCTTAAATTGGCAGTTATGCTTCAAGATTTATGGGCAGCCTCTGTAAACTGGCAAACAGATATGTAGCTGAGCGATTAACACTGAGTGTGCCCAATCGATGTCGCTTTGGGAGCCTCATTTCTCCACGCTGAATGGGGATTAATGTGCAATCAAGCAAGTTTCGCGGCGGCTTGTACAACAAAGAAACTTTTACTGGTGCCTACATTGTCGTATGCATAGTAGCTTTTGGTAGTGTTACATTGTGGAGCGACAGACGATGGTAGTGATGAAAGGGTTAGAAAGCTGAGGGAAGTGGAACAATATATTGAATACTAAATATGGATTGATTATTAAAGGAACACTTTGGAGCTTACTTGGAGAACTGTTCCATGTCCGAATTGCACTGCTTTTAACTCCAAAATACCCTGTACTCTTGAGTCTTACAGACACGCATACGGGCGCACACACACACGCCCTAGCTGCCTGCAGTAGGCACAGACAGTCGGACGGACGGACATGACTATATCGACTCGGCTGTTGATGCTAATCAAGAATATATATATATATACTTTATAGGGTCGGAAATGTTTTCTGATCCCAGTTCAAAAACTTCATGATCCCCTTTTAACGAAAAACGAAAATTCTTAATAGGTGGGGCAGTAGGCGGTCGGAAGAAGAACGTGCTATTGAAAAGAAATCAGCTGGAATCAGAATGATTGAAAATCATGCGCGACGATCAGAAGAGTTCAAGGAAACTTACAATTATCAAGAACCGTTGATAAGAAGAGAAGTTCGTTCTCGGCAAAGTGATAAAGCAAGATTACAGCCTGCGACTATTGAAAGACAACATCAGCAACAACAAATTCTTCCGATAATCACTGATCGTGTAGCCCTTCGATATGAGACAATCACTCAATGCAGTCCGCACTAGGGTGCATTTATCAACTGCCCATTTTTCGCTCATAACTTGAGTATTGTTCATCCGATCTTTATCATTTCTTCAGCAAATCGATAAATAATTTTGGCAACTCGATATCTCTAGAAAATACGAACAATCTATCATCAAAGCTGTGGAAGATATGACGTTTTTTCCAAATTGCAGGGGCGGGAGGGTGTGTGGCAAAAATTGAAAATAAACTTGATCTGCCTGCAAGTATAAGAAATATATGTTCCATACATGTCAAACATCTATCTCTTACCATATCTGAGATCTCTTCGTTCATACTAACGGACGGACAGACGGACATGGCTATATGGACTCGGCTGTTGATGCTGATCAAGAATATATATACTTTATAGGGTCGGAGATGATTCCTTCTGGCTGTTACATACTTTTACACAAACTTAATATACTCTATGTATGTACCTTCGGTACAGAGTATAAAAACCCAGTCTAGTGCGCACGCATCAGTTCAATTCGGTCAGAAGTCTGGCGTTTATCAGTATTGCAATGCAGTTCAATTTGGGATACAACCGCCTTGATTGTGTTGCGCCGACGGCAACGTTAAATTGCTAGAGTCTTCTGATTTACGGTGAATCTTGTAATTCGTCTCATTTCTAGCAATACATCAAGAGGCACAACGATTGTTCTCAAATGAAACTTTATTTGAACGAGTTTACAATCCAACTTTTAAGCTAATTAAAGGTTATTTCACTAACGCCAGTGATGAATGCTAATACACCAACATAGGCTCCACAAAATACACTAAGTCAAGATTTACGTGGTGAAGCAAACTTCATGAAATTTTTTTTAAAAGCCGTGGCTCGTAAATAATAGTTGTAATGGTGACGCTTTCCCCTCTACAACTCTATCCTACAAACAAAAGCTTCATGAAGTTTTCTTTACAAAGTAAATCCCGACTTATACACCACACACTATACACGATACATCACGATATATAACAAACAAAAGACAAACATTACAGAATTTGCCTCCAACTTTGCAAATTTTTGTTCAAATTTGTCATCTTGATGAATCGCTGTTCGCCGCATCCAGATCAAGAACACAAATATCTCCAAATATACTTTCTTGGAGATTCACATGCTGAATTATATTGGCATTGTGATATCATTTATTAAAAGGAAAAGAGAAAGGGTCCAGTAATTGCTTAATATTACACGAACAAAATGAGCTCATCAAAATGTTTACGACTTCGTCAGAACAGATGGTATTCCATGATCACAGCATTGTCATAAGGCCGATCAAGCGACCAGCAGGAACTCGTGAATGACAATACAAAGCACCTACAGTTAGTAAAATATCAATGGTTGTTGTTGGTGAATTTTTTGAATCTGGTGATTTAGTCATCTAAGGCGGACCTCTAAACGCACTGCAATATCTGCTTATGTTCTGCCGCGGTGAAGACAAATATCACTTGAGATGCAAAATAATAAATGGTTCCTATTGGTTCTTAAATATACACAGAGAGCAAGCCGAAAACATTGGACTCCAGATGAGCACAAACGATACTGAAAACAATTCATGAACGGTATTTCTCAGTTGTAGTACAATGTTCTCACATCAAGAACAATTTTTTGAGAACGAAGAAACTGAATTTGAATGGATTTTGATCCGCTTTTAAGAACTTGATTTGAGTTAAAATTGTTTCATTTTCATGAACATTTTGTACTCAACTGCGATAAAAATTTTATTGATTTTGGATCGATCAGGTGTGGAGCGGATTCCTCACACTTTGAGGGCTACTCGGAAGAATAGGGAATGGAACATAACCTCATTGGATTGGAAGAAGGGAAGGGAGACGGCGGCTACTAATATTTTTACAAGCGCTGGATAATAATGCTGCTGCTTCTCCACCCATATTCCATAGGATCCATAGGAACACCGCTGTAAAACAAACTTCAGCGACCCACTCTTAGTCCGACTTGTTTCATTTAAGTCTTTTAGAAAAACACAGAAAAATTTGTTCGGGCTTGACTGCAAGTTGTACCCGGTACCTTCTGCATTTAACAAACAACGTATGGGATGACGCGCAATCTCCTTCGGCCGTTGCACACTTTGGCAGATTCACATCTAGAGGGCTACTTACACTTACAACAAGCTAACAAGACGTTAAGTTAAAAAAAAAAAACGAGACGAAGTTTTAATACACTTGGATGTTCAAATTTGAACATGAGACTCGACCACGATCCTAACGTTGCGTTACATATCATAAACCTATCATTCCGTGTGACATTAAATCGTTAGCCTTTGTCGCCTATGTCATAAACATGCCACCTTATTTAATAGTATTAAATATTAATAGCCGCAGTGACGAGGATCAGCCCAGCAGACATACCACTTGAAAAGGATCAACCATGGGAACCACTGGAAAAGGTCATCCGGTCCCCACCACTTAATATGCATCGTGTGAGGCAATGTGTATTCCTAAATTTTTTCGGAGTTCCGACTCGCTAATGGTGAAACTTGCCAATTCTTTTTGAGAGAAGATTTTGGTTCGAACCTTGCCTCAGCCCAAGATTTACCCAAATTTAATCTCATATGAATTAAATTTGGGTGAATCTTTATGTAACTATGTAATTATGTAATTAATGTAATTCATGTAATTAATATTCAAAATTATAGTCCGAATTTCTTTACCTTATATCAGACAAACTGAGACTTCATTCGGTTGTACTCACCAGACACTAAGCGCAATATTTGCAAGTTGTTTACATTGATAAGATACAAAATCATTAAAATGTTTGTTTTAGTCGGTTCTCTATTAATGCCTTCGAATGCTCGATATCAACATTTATCAAATCACTTTGGTAAGCGTTAAAATCGCGACTATAACTTTCGTCAGCTTTTGAACATGGAAACAAAGATCTAAAAAACAAAGCTTATGATGAGTGGTTATGAGTGGTGTTTTTGTTGCTTATTTCAAACATTCCAAAATGTTGTAATTAATATCTGTTGATTTGTGATGTTTATAAAGAATTATACTCAACCATAGACTTTGAGCTAGCCAGATGTAACTTTGACTAAAATCAAAAAAAGGTCACTGAACACCATTTACACATCTTTCTGGAATTTATGATAAAATTTAATTATAAATTCTTGTCGATTCCGAGTTTTTTTTAGCACAATATATGACAAAATTTTATTTCGTTGAACTAAGGAACAGTTTTAGGTTCCTCAATTTTCTCAACTTTGGTTTGGTCAAAAAGACTTTATGGAAAAAGGAAACCAATTTTGCTCACGGATTTAATATAATTTTCCACGTTTTGTATTGAATTTATACGAGAAAGTATCATGGCACGTACCAAGAGGAGTTGCTCTCACTGCGACTTGACCATCGTTCAGGGCTGTTTCTTTTACTCATGTCGTACACCCCATGAGTAATGCGTCCGAAAATCCTGCTGCCTGCGAATATTTCATTTCAATTCGTTCCAAACTTATTTGTCAAGTACAAGCTTTCACCACCAGATCATTTCCTAGTCAACAATGACCGTGGCATTGCCGGCAACGCTGCCAATGGCCGACTTAGGTTAATGTCTGTCCGTAGTGCTTCTACTTAGTCGGTCATTAACATAGTCCGCACGAGGTAGACAAGACAGGTGTGCACTGAGTGCTTCCGCTGGCCGAACTCAGTAGACCGAAGACTGTACAAGCGAGTACAAGCGATTGTGGCCAGATTTGCCTTTTCTTCTGGAATCGAAAGGAATTGAACGAGTCGGGATGGGCCACAACTTTGTTGCCTATTTGTATTGCCTTGTCCGGGATCTTTACGCCAAGCATGCCGATCCGCGGGTGGCTCATATGCCGCTGCTGGGCAATTTGTGGATAGTGCTGGGCATCATTGGTGTCTATTTGGCCTTTGTTCTACACTATGGCCCCAAATGGATGGAGGGTCGTAAACCCATTGAGCTTAAATTCACGATGCAGGTGTACGATGTTGTCCAGGTGGTGGCCAACTCCACGCTTTTTGTCTATGGTCTGGTCTATTCGTACCTGCCCACCCAGAACAATTTTAGTTACACCTGCCAGCCGGTGGAGCACGACAACACCGCGCCGCAAATGATGAAGATTCTGTATGCCTCGTATGGATATTACATGCTCAAGTATTTGGATTTACTGGACACGGTGGGTGTGCACCTGGTTTTCTCCTCACGGTGGCTCTTTTTTGAACATTGTGTTTCCTTGCAGGTCTTCATAGTGTTGCGTAAGAAGAACTCGCAGGTCAGCTTCCTGCATGTCTATCATCATGGCGGCATGGTGTTTGGAGTGTCGATTTACATGACGTTCCTGGGCGGCTCCCACTGCACCATGCTGGGCGTGATCAATCTGCTGGTGCACAGTGTGATGTATTCGTACTATTTCGCCTCCTCGCTGGGCGTCGTGAAGAACTTGCTCTGGTGGAAACAGCGCATCACTCAGCTGCAACTGCTGCAGTTTGGCTACCTCACCTTCCACTTTCTGCAGGTGATCGTGCGAAATCCCTGCCAGTTCCCCGTGTTTATTGCGTATATTGGCTTCATCCAGAATATCTTTATGTTTGCCATGTTCTTCGACTTTTACTACAAAACCTACATACGCAAGGGGCGCAACCAGGGACCTCTTGACGTGGAGTCCAAGCCGAAACTTAGTTGATAGAAGCGTTGGGTTCAAGTTCATTGTACGACGTATTTCCCCATTTGCATACCACATTAATGCCAGCAGCTGCTTAATAAACAGTTCAATTGTCTCCCCCAACCCCCTCCAATCGGGCAGAATTAATCAATTTCCATTCGCCGTGAGCTGAGGCGACTTTCCCACGCCTTTAAGTTGTCAAGTTTTTGGTTTTCCAAGGCTTCACATATGCTGTATGAAGGTTGCCCAGAGCTACCTTTTAACTTCCATCCTAATGTTGTTTGTGTGGGTGAAAAAGGGAACCCCAGAAAGTCAACATTGCCTGCCCACCCATGTTAAACACATTTGCCTAGCAGGCTGCCCCACGCAGTGCTTATTTAATTTTGTAGACTTTTTTCCATTTACCGCTAAAGTTTAACATGTGTTTTTTTGTTTGCCCGGAAGGCGAAGAGCGAAATGAAAGGGGGCGGGGAAATAAAGTAAAAAGGCTTTAAAAAAAGGAAAAACGCTGGTAGGCCGCAGGGTTTGGTGCTTCGTTCTGGATATTTTGCACAATATTTCGCTGGTTATGTAAATTTCCCAGCAAGATGATGGCTAAGCAGTAGGACATAGTGCTTTATCGAATGGAGCTTATTAAGTCGCATGGATCAAAGTGCCAGCGAATTCTAGCAACTTTAAATGTGTACGGAGGTTGGCTTTACGGTTACGGCAATAACGAAATTTTAGTGTGGCCAGATGTGGCTTGTAAACGAGCACTAAGACTCTTTTGTATACGATTTTGTCTTTGCAAAGTCTGCCGCTTTTGGGATGTCGCTTGGGTTTGTATTGTATGAAGTGCCTGTAATTAGAGCCCTGCACAAGTAATTCCGATATCATGCGATTACGACTAAAAATAATACAATATTTTAGTATCTTTGCTATTTTTCACAAGACGCCGAGGTTGCCAGAGTTTTGTATGCCAGCTATTTGCCAGCCTGTTCAGACTGAGTAGAATGTATGGGAGAAATGTGTCTCTGAACTTATGCATAAGGCAACATTCCACTGCCGCTCGTATAGGAACTCACACATAGAGCAAGAAGTCATGCATCACTGAGGGCCAGAGAGAAAGACAGTAACATTTTCCTCTCTTCTTAAGGAACCCTGGTACCCAGCGGCGCCAATTTACATTACCGAATCGAACACCTCTTCATCACTTCGCTGGCTGAGTACCAGACAGAATCGATTACAGAAATTTCGAGAAATTTCTCGTGCTGGTCACACTAAATGATAGCCAGTTCCAAAACTTTAAAGCCAACTCCCGTATATATGTACCGTCGGCGTCTTGCTATGCCTTGTGTGTTTGCCAAAGACATTAAAACTTTTCTAATAATAAACTTCTACAACTGAAGCCGAGCGTAAACATGGAAAACGGAAGCTGGCACATATATCGTGAAATGAAGTTGGCCAAAAAGTCAAAGGGTACGCGCTCTGAGCCCACAACAATGTGGCCAGCATCTTCACTATGAGCTCAGCCAAAGGATTGCATGAGCCGATGCCGATAAAGCTTAAGGATGGATCTGGCCTGGATATCAATCAGGCAACAGCATTGCAGGCAGCACATTTCTTTGCCTATTTATGTTTCGCATGACACAACGCCGGGGCGTTTAAGTGCTGGCCGTAAAAACTGTTATGTAAACTACGAGTGCGATGCTTTACGGCCACTCGAGTATGCGGGACGCAGTTTCGATGGCTGGCCATTCCATTACTCAGCATAAAGCCGATGCTCGTTCGAGTAGGTCGCGCAGTGGCTTGATTGCGAGCATGTAACATCGAGTGGGACAATGTTGTAGCCGAATGTAAGTAATATGCATCCATATCCTTCTTTTTACGACACGCGCACGACTTTGATTGCCTCTTGGTGGGGCACCCGCCGTTCCAATCACTGGCAATGCGTGTACTCATTCGTAAATGGCCTTTCCCGAACCTTTAATAGACTCCATGTATGTAGATAGGCTGGCTAAGCCCTGGGCTAATCTTATTTACCTAGTAAAATTATCAACAGCAAATCAATTTGCTATTGAAGTTGGTTCCAGCAATTTGCCTCGAAGCAAGGAACACTTATTTATAATCGCATGAAAATGAACCCCAGGCTGGCAAAGTCTCTTTCATGTGTGCGGGTGGGTGATACCTTTTTAAATAGCTTTACGTGATGCTGGGCCAATAGTCCTGGCCAGAGGGCAAACTCACCTGCTGGCCTCCCTCCCGCGGCGAAAGCATAATGAAGAAATCAAAGTTACAGTGCTCAATGAACGACACTCAAATTGACCCTTTCGACGGTTTGGTAAGCCAAAAAGGCTCTTAAGTGTCGAGGGGATAAAAACGGGAAAGCTCATTTTATTGTGGCGAAGTTGAGATTCCCTTTTTTAAGACTTTAAATCTTTAATCAAGCATTTCGTTATTGAAAGATATTTTAGAAATTGGACTTTAAGTGATCTGAGCGTCATGTGAAACAATCCTACGGCCAATTTCAATGCGAGATTCCATCACAAGATCAAGAACTTTAGATATCACAACTACTTTAGAATGATTCAAGAGCAAATTCCTTAGTTCAAGAATAAACTTTTGATCCGTTATTTGATTCTTTCTTCTTAGAATTGTGGTAAACTTGCCTCCATCGACTGAAATTAAGATACACACTTATAAGATCAAATGTTGTAGCTTTCTTAAGTTTCGCTTGTGTCTCGCTTAAGAAATCTTCCGCCCACACTAAGTAAAAACTACAATCAATAATTTGAAAACGCTCTTGAAAATATTTTGAAGTTCGTTTTCATTCTGGGCTTAGAGAGCAAGCAGAGTTAAAGATTATTGCGTTCCTGTCAGAATCATAAACATCTAGCCAAAGCCTAGTGAAAACTGTAGAGCTATTTCAGAGGTCTAACTGAAATCTCTTCCAACTGAAACTCCACCCAATATCAATTCTGTGACAATAAGGAATAATTTTTCCTATTTTACAGGAAAGCAATTATAAACTTTCATTGAAGTGGAAATTTTCTACCGATTGGAAGCTTATTGACATTTCTTCAGACTTATATGGTTTAGATTTACCCCTTATTCAATTGGTGTTAAATTTTGACACAATATAGAATTGTTACCGAAGAAGTCTTTGTCTTAATTTTGACATAACTCGAGTTGTGCTGTTATTTCTTATTGCCAAAGAATTAACAAATTTATGGAAAATACTTTCGGTAGAATTTAAACAGATTTAAAAGTGGTCCTAAACTGAGCTGTAAACCTATAACCAAACCCAAGATAAGAAACTTGCTGAGCCTAAACCTGTTCCGAACCTAAATTTATAGACATTCTGAAACTTGGCACAATTTTTTGATATCTGTTCAATATAGTGCGAGAAAATCGGCTGGAAATTATAATGGGTCTTAATAAAAAATTTAAAAAAAAAGTTTGAAATATGCAATAATTACCATAATAAACTTTGATTTTTATACAAAGTGTTTTGTATTTTAAAATAAGTGTTTAGACGGAACTTCGTGAGACTTCATTTTCTTATTAGAAAATCTAGTTAGAAGGTTTGTGTTCCAGCTAATGCACCATCTTTAGAAACATGGATGCTCTCCTGACTCAAAAAATGTTTAATATTCTAGTTATGAGTTAATTTGATGTTTCATAGAAATTTTTTGATTTGACCTTAAAATTTGTTTTTATGGTAGGTAAACAAATTCTAAATGTTATTTTGATGATAAATCACATAAATGGATTTTCTTTTAAAATTACTTTAGCATACACCCCGCTTCAAAGTCATATATGAAAGTTGTTAACTTTAAATTAGCTTTTTGAGCTGATGATATGGCTTAAACCAGCTTAAAGCCTTATGCTGCTTTTACTCTTGTCATATGTATATAGGCATTTCCACAGAAAAGTCCGCCGAGACCAACAAATGAAAAGTACTTAAAAACACTTTTTTCATTTTTTCAGTTTTTCATGGGGAATTAATCAAAATGAACTAATATGGGACAATTTTAAATATATTCATAGCCCATTTCGAGATTTGCGAATGCAAAGTCGCGCAAGCGCCCTTTTTCTCATTTGGATACGTTCTGTTGTCATAAAAATGCGTTTAGATTGCATTGATTTTTGGTCTCTAAACTATTTCTAAGTGCACAAAGAGATTAAAAAAATAATGCAGAAGACACCATAAGAAACTATGTGATTGCAATTCATTGTAAGTTTCTGCTTTATATTATAACAAAAACAACATAAATATAATGAGGAAATTTAAGTTACGTAACGTCAGGTAAGGTCACGTCAGATACTTATGCAAACAAAACAAATAGAGGAAAGCTAAGTTCGGCTCAACCGAAGTTTATATACCCTTGTAGCTTGATGGCGCCACTATTTTGAGCATTTGCTTGCCAGTTTGTTATATGGCAGCTATATGATATATTCATCCGATTTTGACTGAACTCCCCAAAATTGTGTGGAAACAGATAATATTCACAACTGGTAAGTATAAAGACGCTACTATTAAAAACAAAAAAGTTTTCCTCACTAGAACTACTTTTTCGACCGATAGTTCCTATGGCAGCTATATGCTATAGTCATCCAATTTGGATCAAACTTGACTGAATTATGAAGTAGCATATAATAGTGATCAGTAACAAGTTTGGGAGCGATAGCATTAAAATCAAAAAAGTTTTTCCTACTAAGACTTTTTTTCAGACATATCTTTTGTATAGCAGCTATACTATATAGTTGGCCGATTTTCATAAAACTTGGTGGAATTGTGTAAAAGCATCGAAAACTTATAAGTACGAGGATTGGGGACGTTTGCTTTGAAGACAAAACAGTTTTTCTTACTAAAACTACTTTTTCGACCGATGGTTCCTATGGCAGCTATATGCTATAGTCATCCAAACCTGCCGGTTCCGACAAATGTGCAGCGTATTTGTACCAAAAGGCTTCGTGCAAAGTTTGGTTAAGATAGCTTTAAAACTGACGGAGGAGATAGCACAGAAACAGACGGACATGGCTATATCAACTCAGCTCGTCATGCTGATCAAGAATATAAATAGTTTGTGTGGTCGGAGATGCTTCCTTCTATGCGTTACAAACATCTGGAGAATTTAAATATACCCTCTAGAAGAGTATAAAAAATTGGACAAAATATTTTTGAATAAGATAACCTGGAAAATAAACTTGTATTATTTCAAATCATACTAAAAAAATTTGTATACTAAAAGCTATACCCAATTCGCCCAAATATAGAACAATCTTTTTAAAAAACAAAGTTTTTCATTTTATTTAAAAACATCTTTTCCTACAAAGGTAACGTCACGTCAGTTTGGAAATACCCATATGTCAAAAGAGAATTGACCACCGACTATTTAGTAAAATATGACAAGTGAAAAGGCGATTAGCTTTCTCATAACTTCATATGAAACATCATGTCAAACCAGACAGTCCCTCTTAACGACCTATGTTCGGAGGTCCGTCACAGCATTATATTTGTCAGCTGTGGAGTTTATTATTGATTTCTTCCGATGGATTCCCAATTCTCCTTAAAGCTGGACCCTACTTGAAAAAAGATTCGGCTCAATAAATGACTTTAGTCAATTTTCTTTTAGAACTTGTGTAACTATCACAATATATTGACTGAATACAAATAATTCTATTGTGCTGAATAGGAGCATTATCATTTTATATTATCAAACTCGTTTAAAGTGATGCGACGGAAGTGGAGATATCGCACCTCTCTAAGGATGGGACAAGTGCCTATAAAGTGTTCCAAATTTTCCTTCTCACGCATACTACAAAGGCTGCAGGTTTTATCCAAGTTCCTTCTGTGTGGCCTAAAGTTTGATGCAATAATTTCGCACCTCGCCTTAAAAATATTGCTAATGCATCTTGTTCCTAGGCTATCTTGAAAATAGTTTTATTGACCCAGGTTGTGAGTCAGCTTTTTATAAGTGGACCTTTCAGTGCCCTGTCTAGCTCGGTTTATAAAGATTTGACGCTCTTCTCCGCAAAACTTTCTTATGACTTCAGCTTGTGTATGACGCTATCCTCGTATATTGTCCCATCAAAGTTTAGCCCGGTAAGGCTGATCATTCGGAAATCGATTTGCGTTGTTAAAAAATAAATCCTTTTTTTTTACGAAATATTGTCTCAACAATCTATGAATCCATAATCAAATCTTCGAACCCAATCCTTAAGTTCAATAAGTAACAGAACTGTTGATTTTGTTGGCTTTGCTTTTGTTGCTCTCTATTGCTCAGATTCTGTGCCCTTACAAGCATTGTGACAAAATTGTAATACCCATCGCTAGTGTATACAAATGGGTCACATCATTCTGGTAAGTTTAACGCATTTGCTTAATGGAGATTAGCCGGCATTTGGTTTTATTTGAATTTCGACCGTGGTTTGAAATTTATTGCCGATGCTTATCGATTTTATCGATGTGGATGTCTCCCAGTCTCTCTGCTGTCCCCCCATTCGATGTCGCACTTAAGCAGTTTTGTATGTTTTTATCGGCGTAATTTTTGGTTTAACAAAACAATAAATTTTGCCTCTGCCGTGCCGGCAGGTGAGCAATTCCACGAAGTTGAAACTTGTAATAATATGTGGGAGCATGGAGTGGGCGGGGCTGGCTTATCTGGCAGCCAAGTAATTTTGTTAATTTGTTAGTACATGAAACTGGAATTAAGTGCGATTTGAAATATGTGACAAGCGCGCGCCACGCATGTAAATAATGGCGGATATAAATCAAAGTAATGAACTGGGCAATGTTGCAGGGACATGCAACAGGCCGAGAGGCCCAGGGTTGGCCAGTGATAGTGATATGAATCCAATTAAAATTGTTGTAGAAATCAATTCACAGCTGATCATTAATAATGCACCGCCACAGTCCCACCCAGCGACATTCCAACCGAAAGCCAACTTTGTGTTTGACTTTGAGAAAGTTTCCGACGCAACTGGCGCGCACTTGTGAGTTGCGCATTTCGAGCAGCGCTCGGTCGGGGGAACTTATGACTTATCAATGACCATACTTTGCCCAGAGTCACTTGGCCAGTCCATACTTGATTGAACTTTGAACAAGCCACCTACCCACCTAGCAATCCACACACTTTTAGCAAGTTCCAAGCTCCAGGACAAACTTTTCACCAACTTCGGCTGCCCTACCTGCTCCAAGTGGCTGTTGATTTGAGTTGGGTTGCTCCCATAAATCAATAGATTTCAATTCTGCTCTGTGCGTCGCTCGCTTCCATTTGGTTGCATTCGAGTCAAGCGCTCCTGCAGAGTAACTAACTGAGAGGGACTTTTGCCAAGGACTCGAACGATATGGGGTATAAGTAAGTGTCCTCTTCTAAGATGTGCAATTGGTTGGCTTTGTTTCTACTTCTTTTTTATCTCTACATATTCATATGATGTGCTTTTAGCATTTGGCATGACTTAATGAGCTGGAAACCCCCTTCAGTTGTCAGTAAATCACGTAGTTGCGCCATCATTAGGCAGCAGTCGCCGCCAACTTGCGCCAGCAAAAAGCATCCTCAGTTCTGACTGGCGCAAACACTTCAGCAGCGCCAACCGACTGCCAAGAAGGAGCAAGTAAAATAAATGTTGAAATAATATGCTTTATTGTATCAGCACGCGTTGCCATGAATTTTATTTTGTTTTTATATGGCTGTTTATTTTTATTAGCCAGACGCCTCCGACAGGAATGATATTATATGTATGTGGTGTGGTGTGTTGAGGTGTGTTGCGTGTAGTGTAGGCCAGGTGCCAGGTGGCAGGTGCAGGCGTGCCAAGTGGGTTAGCGCACTCAAAGAAAACAAATTGACAATTTTTCTATTCGTTTTTTTTATACCCTTGATAAAGGTATATTAAAATTGGAAGCAACTTCGACACCACAAACTATATACATTTCGGTACAAAAAGACGAGCTGAGTGACAAACTTAAAGCGTCAAATCAAGGGTAAGCGCTGCTTTGGAATTTCTGTGTGAGCCGAGAAAAGTGTTCGCTGTTCGCAGCCATAAACGTCAAAGCAGAAAAAGTAGCTTTTGAAAGCTCTCCAGTGGCAACTTCTCTGTTCATTTTGTTGAGATATCCGGACTAAAATCAATCCCAATCGATGTCAGAAGTCGGTGAAGCTCGGATTTTCTCAAGCCCAGTATGAGAATTCTTGTCTTGATCGCGACTTCAGCTCACTCGGGATTGATTTTATCTTGATATTCGAGTTCAATTTGATTCCAAAGTCGAATCCTAACAAGAAGGTGCGATATCGATTTAAGCTCGGTATTCGTACTTGATTTGATCTCAAAGTGCGCTTGGTGCAAGAAAACCCGAAATTAAATTGAGGTCGATACTCGAACTGCATTCAATCCGAAAAGTATTGCAACAAAAATATCTGAGATTGACTTTAGCTCGATGTTTAAACTCATTTTGACCCCAAAAGGCATCTTACAAGAACACAATGCAACTTTTTGATTATCAAACCAGCAAGTTTTTGCCGGCTTTAGGTCATTAGTTTGCATACAGGACACAAAGAACATTACAATGGAGGTTGGTCGCAATGGATATCTCTTCCATAGTCTAGACCTAAAAATCAAGGCGAGCCTGTATAGAATTATACACCTTTAATGAGCACGGTTGTAAGTTTTGATTTGTACTCTCACTATTGCGAGCGATCTTCCCTTTATTTCTAAATTTCTCATCCCTTAACTTCTAACACTTGTTTGTAAGGCATATGCGTGTGTATAAATGATCTGCGTTGGTCACAAGGGTGGTTTTTCACACAATACATGTCAATTGCTTTCCACCGGATAACGTCTTCAAGTGGTGTCTCGGCTGTGCTGATCCTTGTCACTGCCGCTATTAATATTTAATGCTATTTCAAAAGGAGGGCCTCCGCCCACCGCTTCTGTCAGAAACTAGTCAGGAGTTCGCTGTCACTTACGCTCTCTGAATACATTTGTGAATATGTCCATCTCGCTCTAACCACTGTGATTTCCCACTGGCATTATAAAGTATATTTTTTTGGGCACTATCGTTTAGCAACAGCGAAACTGAGAGGTAGCTCAAATTTGATCTCTAATACTGATTCTCAATGTCTCTTCAATAGACTTAACCCATCAAGGCAACGTTTAGTGCAACAAACCCACACCACACAATACATAACTTGATTTTGTTTCGCCGTTTGTTCTGTGTACTAATAATTTTGCGCTGCATAGAGATCTGCATTATGCGAACGAGAAATCTGTTTATTGATTTAAGCCAAATGAATTTTCTAGTGAAAAAGTAATTTTCCACTTCATTGCGTACATTGAATTAAACTTGTCATCTGCACATAGAATTTAATGTATTATTATTTGAATTCATCCATGCATTTAGTATTAAAACAATTACATTGGCAGCGTTGCAAATATTAGAGAGAATTTTAAAGGCATCACCAATGAAATCCAAAAAACAAGCTTTCGCAAATGTTTTTTATATACCAATTAGCTGCAATGCTCTGATAAGATACTTCATGTGCTAGTTAGCTAAAACAATACAATTTTCATTAAGCAAGTTGTGCGGCATTAAATTGCCTTTTGGCATCATCAGAATACTTAATGAAGTCATAAGCTCGATTCATGATTCCTTTTGTATCCATACCACAGTTCTCTTTAAAGTTTTAGCTAAAAAAACAAATGCTCAAATTGTTGCAAATTATCCATTTATCCAATGAATGATTGATTTATAGACAGCTATTGAATGTGTCCTTGTGACTATGACCACAAACTGATAAGAATAAATATCTGTGGCAATAAGGGATAACAGCTCAAGAGTGTTTGTTTTTTTCTATCTTTCAGTAAAGCAATGAATATGTGGTATAAGTGTTTGGTCTAAAGTGGATATTTTTACAGATTGGACACGATATTTTTTTAAGAGCTTAAGTTTTTTTTTGAAAAAGTCAGGTTGTTATTTTGGTATTTTAGCTTACAGATTAAAACTTATTTAGACTTCTGAAGACTCATCCAATTTGTGTGAAATTTTGACACAATATAGAATTCAAACTAAGGAAGCCATTGGTATAAGCATCTTATGCTGTTATACCTTGTTGCCGCATACGAGGGGTACTATTTATATGTCGGGAACTGGTAACACTAATGTCAATAGTTAAAATCTGGTAATACCAATATAAAGTTTGACATTTTTTAGCATAAAAGTTCTCACAACGTTTCTGTGTTGTAGCGCCATTTGTGTGGTTGACAAAATCAATTTGGCTTTAAAACGGAAATTTCAAGAGAAGGTTTTCGTTGTATTATTTCTCACAACTTTCGACTTGGAATATCTCAACAAGAGTGTGTCGATAAACTCAGTTCTTTGTATGGCAATAAAGCACCATCAAAAACCACTGTATATCGCTGATGTAGTGCAGGTCGTCACAAATCGGTTGTTGTGCCAGAAAACCTATGCGTGAACTGATAATGCAAGATCGTCATGTTAGATACCGTTTCTTCGGGCGAATGGGTCATGTGGCCATTGTTCCGCTTGAGCAACATAGGACGGTCAATTCTGAGTGGTACACTACCATTGGTTTGACGGAAGTCTTCAAAGAAATTCGCAAAACCAAACGCCAAAGGCTTATCATTCTCCATCATGACAATGCGAGCTCTCACACAACGTCTTGTTGACCGGCAAAACCTCGAATTGATGGGCACCGTACAGCCCTGATTTAGCACCCAATTATTCTTTTTATTCCCAAACATCAAAAATAAACTGCGTTATGAACGTTTTTCTACGCCGTACGAAGCTGTTGATGCGTTCAAATCCCATGTTTTGGAGGTGCCTCAATCGAAGTGCTTCGAAAATTGGTTTGAGCGAATGCAAAAGTGCATAAATTTTTATTAAGAATATTTTGAAAAACAATATAGACATTTTCACTTAAAAATGTTTGTTATTATTTGTTATTCCCGCAATATAAATAGTACCCCACGTTAAGGTACGAGCCATCTATCTGCCATCTACGAATAGAATATGTCACATACATGTCAAACTTCTATCTTATACCATTTCTGTGTTATGTTTGTTCATACATATGCTCGGGACCTGAACCGATATGTTGAATCTTCTAAGAACTGGTATTTGAGTGCTATATTTCTCTCGTCTCATTTGAAATAGTAAAGCCTCAAAGATTCCGGCAAGCAATCATCGAGTCAAAAACTATTTTTTCTGGCCACAATTTTTTCTGGATACAAAAAATAGAAGATAGAGCAATGCATCGCTTGTCAAACAAAAATTGCCAAACTGCAGCATAGGCCAGCAAACAATTATAGAGCTTTTAAGAAATGAATAGAACAGGTTTAAAACTATTATAGAGCTTTTGAGAAATGAAGACAACAAGTTTAGAACAACCTTTTGGAAAATCACTATTGGTCTGAGAAAAGGAAATGAAAAAATATTGAACCATGACCACAAAAGGTTCCACAAATTCATCCAACAAAGATGCATGTTGCTGCTGCATAATTTTCGCACTGCAGAATAGGAGTATGTGGTTCTATAGAAATAACCGCTTTATATTCAGTTTCATTGCAAGGATATCAAGGTCGAAAGCAGGAAACCTGGGGAATACTGATGTAAAAAAACAGAGCACGTGACTCGTTCATGAGCAGTTCCGGACCTAAACATAAACGAGCAACAAATTTTGCCCGGAGCTTAAAAAAACTGAAGTTTTGAAATAGTATTTGTGTAGAACAGCGTTGGTGAACGAGAGCGAGGCCAAAAAGTGAGAGTGTATTGGTGTGCGGAAATAAGCCGCCGCATAGAAAAACTAACATAGAAGCACTCTTTGCTGCATCGCCAACTTTTCACTCAGATATTTGTCAGCTGTTCGCTGTCATTTTGTTGTCTCTATGAAGTATCTACTTGTCACAATGAAGTTAACATCACTCAAAAAAGAGGGGCGTTTCAAAGTGTGCTTCTATGTTAGTTCTTCTATGCAAAGGCTAGCCAGCTACTGAAGGCCTGTTTACTCTCTTGGCCTCAGCTTCGGCATGCGCTCGGCTCGTATATGTGTAAATAGCGAAATGTCTTCGCCCCCAGGGGGTACTTGTGACCATCGCTGCACTAAATACTACGACCGGCTTACTGGCTTCTAATGCTCCGTATACCGCAGTCAATAAGTAATATAATATCCACTACACCAGTGTTGTGTGAAAACCATAGCTTCCACATGTAACGTAATAGAAATGCCTTACAATTTTTCCACCACAGCCAAGAAATTAACGCAAACATACCTAACCGGCCGCAGTGTGGCAGTCGTAACCTCTTCGCAGACCTCGACATTCTTAGAAACTAATCCTTGGGCTACTATTATTTTCAATCTATGTAAATGACCTACCAAATGTACAAATCTATGTGAGTCGTCCGGTTACTTGCCAGTTGCGTACACCCCAAAAGTAAATGTTGAAGTAAAATTTCACTTTTGCTTTACTTCCAACAGCTTTGTATGAAAATTTTACTTTACTTGTCGTTACTTCACACCTGCGTAGAGGCCTATAGCAAACATTTAATTAAATCAAATTCCCAACCTAAGACTTATCTCTCAAGTCCCGTCACAGACTCAGAAAGTTGAGCAAGTGTTTGCACAACCTTGTATTCATAGTATCATGGGTTCTGGCCTAATGAAATGTCAAACCAAACTGAGCACAAATGACCAAAACGAACAGTTTAGGAGTTTGGACACCTTATTTAGGGATATTTATGGAACCTCTTCGGGCTGTCAATCCCTCAATTTCACACATGCTAGTGCCAAGTGCAATGCTCGCAACAAACTTGCGGGAAATAAAACCGAGCTAAACATTTGTAAATGCAAAATAAAATGCAAAACATTGTGACCCACAAATATTTTGGTACAAAGTGCAACTATAATAAATTTACGCACGGCAGCTGCAAGCAAAACAAGCTCCGAGCTGGTCTCTCCATGGAATGCACTGTGACCAGAACACCAATGTTCCGGCATTGACAATGTTTTGGAAAGCATTGTAGTGCAACCGAGAGAGGTAGAGACAGCGGTTCAGATGGTAGCCCGAAAATTGTTGCCGCACGCTCGCACAGTGAATGCAGTAAACATAAACTACAAGTGGAGCGGCCACACCCACAGACGCACCAACGGAGCCCAGTTGTTGCTAATAACTTAGTTTTTTTTTTTTCTGACTGGAGAAAAGTTGCGAACTTTTCAACCGGCACCCGTCGCACTTCTCCTGCACTGTGTCATGCACATTTTGCGCTTTATTTGTCTGGACTCGAAGCTCGACTGGCATTGGTCATGCTCAGCACGTACACCAAAATGTATAAACCAACAACCGAAACTAAAACAAAAACAAATGCAGCCAACAAGAAGTTTGGGAAGGTGGCTCGAGGCTGGAGCAATTGTGCTATTTAATTAAACCCAAATTTCTGGTTTGCAGCCGCAGTTTTCCAGAGACCAAGTCGGACACTTGATGCGCCACCAATGGCAATCAAGCGTCAGGTCCAGGGCCCGGGTCATAAAAGCAAGGAAATCGCTCTTAGCCTCTTAATTTGCCCTTTTCACATAATTTACTTGCTCAATAATTCACACTCCGCGGCCGCGCGGGCAGCACGCGTAAATTGCGACCAAAACAAGGCCAAGAAATTAAAAATACAACAGCCCAGAGCAGGCGAAAGGATTGCTCTGACAGCTTTACTAATTGGTTTGTTTTACTCGTGACTCTAATTAAAAAATGTACTTTACGACTTTAGCGCTCGTCGAGAGGTCGTTGGGGAACACGAATTCTGCTGATGCCGTCTGAGGCGGATGTGGTCACTGAAATATGAAAGCTGTTGGCATTATGTGACCAATTCGCTAGCAATATGAAGTCCGATGCCTTATCCTTAGCCGCAGATCTATGACAGGATTCGTGGGACAAGTGCCAGCATTTTTTCACCCAATTCCGCAAATTTAATTAGAAAGGAAAAAACAGTGTTTGGGTTGTGTTTTTTTTTTCTCCCATCATTTAGATGGAGATTATCAGAAGGTTACGACAAAACAAAATGAAAAAAATTTCGAAAGAAAAGGCCAAACGAAGAGGCAAGAAGGCAAATGGTGCTAGAATTGTTGTTGGTATTTTAATTAGGGACTCGGCAGGGTGGACAAATTTGTGAAATGTGTTTTTTGAAAAGGTCACCCCCAATAACATCCATCGTCGAATTAAATGCAATCAAAATGGAGACAAACAGAGAAATCAACTTCCGTCTCGCCTCCACGCAATTATCGACATTGGTTTAGCGGCCAAGTTGGTCACCCCACAGAGCTAATTTATCTACCGAGCGCACGGAGGATACTTCAACATTTTCCCACAAGCTCGCCCAATCCAGGCCAGACTCTGGCGAGGAAAAAAAAAAGCAAAGGATAATTCTGTTCAATGATTGCAATTTCAAGCAGCGCGCACTCTCGAGAAATCAGGCAAACAGTTCGAGTATTTCAGTTCGATTAGTTTTTCCTGCTGTTTTTGGGCGTCCACAGACGGTCAGCAAAGTGTTTAGGTGGTATAGATGTCGGACGTTGTGTGTGTGTGTGTGTGTGCAGGTGCATTGGCTGTCTGTGTTTATCTTTCGTTTATTTTGTTTCCAAATTGGAAAAGTTCCACATTCATTTCCTATTTATATTAATTTTCCACTTGTCGTTCACCGGCACACTGGTTGGGATTTCTCCATTTCTATCATATCATCGAAATAAACAGAATAAGCTTCGAAATAGCATAGGGACAAGCTAAACTTTTCCCACTCGCTTGACTTGTGTGCCTTTTGATTTACTTTGTCACTATGGCAAAGTTTAAGAATCTTTTTTATGACGCCACTAGCTTTAAAGGGTGTTCCGGGTGTGGCGCACCAGTAGTATGTGTGGCTGCGAGGCGGGGATCCGCCTCGGATCATCTAATAGAAAAAGTTGTTTCTTTCTTTAGAGAAAAGCTGTTACACACCCGGTCACCTTCACCAGCTACTGGCGGCAGCTGTGAAGTTAACTAGCCATGAAAAAGCTTAAATTTTCTAACTATTACCTTTTGGATTCGGCGTTAAACTTTCCCTTTCACATGTGCGAAAAATTATATTATATCTTTATATTATATATTTTTTGGAGGTGCTGTTTGAGCCAATTTTACATAAACTAGCTTTAAAGGTGAAGTCTGCGAAAAAGATGACAGCTGTTTTATTATTTGTACCAAAAGCAAAGTCGGAACAGTATTCCCAGATCAGTTCGGGCAACAAACTTAACCGAGATCTCATGTTCAGTTTAATACTTAGTTCCGATATCTCATTTTCTAGATAGCTGCTAGTTGATAGATAAACTAAAATTTTACTCCGTTTATGTGACATATGTGTATGTAGAAGATGAGAAATCGATCCGTAGACTCGAGTAAAGTACCAATAGCATTATTTAGTCCTCAATGGAGACAATAGCTAATCCAAACTCTTGTCTTGTTTATGAATAAACGAATTTTTTACCTATACACCCATGCTATATAAGCAGAATTGCTTAACGTTAATTTAGAAAACATACATGCCACGTGTGACAAACAGTTTGAGCAGTTTAGAGCTACATTTTACGTTTCAAATTTCCACACGCGCATGTAGGATTTCAATATTCAAACGTTAAGGTGGTAGTCAGACTGCTGCATGAAAAATGTAAAAGTTATGTGGAAATAAGCTGATTTTCTAATGTCGTGTAGACTTTGCTTTTGTCCACGCAGCATTTAACTTTTCTACATGCGGCGTTTACCTTTTACATTTCTTACATTTCTTGCATGCAGTTTATCTGCACTCCACGTGTGCAATTTAGTAGGCCAACGCGACGTGTAGCCAATTTGGGTTTCTCTATGTACCTTAGATCAAAAGACATCGCGAAGGATCTTGCTGTTAATTCTTCAAAGGAGCTTAAGAGAGTCCTACCCAGGGACCTCAACTCACACCGCGGCGTCTTTATCAGAACAGAAAAGTTTACTCACCTCTCTGCTTCTAGCTATAGCTTAATAATTTAATCAATTAAAATATCCACATACTTACTTACCATCTTAGAAATCACTATAACCAATTAACCACATGTTAACGGTAGGCCCAAATGGACCGCGCCAAGCTTTATAAATTAATTGTTACTTATTAGTAAAAGCGGCCAAAATTATAGTCACAGATGTCTTATGAGCAGGGCAGCAAGCAGGGAATCTAACCGAATCGGTTTTCGGATCCGGTTCTGGTATGTACCTAAACTTATGTTTCGGTAAAAGGTTCAGTTTTGGCTATAATTTATTTCGGTATTGGGTTCCGAATTGGTACCTGGATTTTTAGTTCGGTATACCGATATGTACCAGTAAAATTCGAAGAAATTTTTTAACCTAAGACCAGTCAAAGTGGGTAACCAACCTTGACACACACAAATACGGATGTATTCGATTTACAATCAGCTTTACATCAAGTTTCATTGCATTCGTAGCTAGTTTTCAAAAAATGGATATCCAGCACTTCGTAGGTTGCTAAACAAAATTAAAAAAAAAAAATATATTAAAATAGTTTCAAGTTTGTATTCAATACATGATTCAGATTATAGTTCTTTTTATCGGCTATTGTTTTTGCGTGTATCCAATTTTTCAGCGAAGCTTACGCTTACTTGGGTAGCTGAATAAGCAAGAAGAGCTTTTGATAGCTCCTACAATATCGAAACTTATTTAGATCAACATATTCGGGGGTGACACAGAATTCACTAGAGATTTTGGTATAAGCGTTTGCATTTCAAATTTAAATTCTGAAACTTTATATGTAAAGTGAAAAGTGAATCTTTGGTTGCTAGGTCAGATGGTGAATTTGAGCAATTTTGAACCAACTGCTGAAATTAAATTGGCTTGAACAGTCGGTTTCAATTCGCTTTACTTTCGTCATCTAATGGAGTAACCGAGCATTTTTGTGCATCTTCATATATAAATGAAAATGTAAATTTGAAATACAAGCGATTATACGAAAATCTCTAGTGTTTTATGGGGCACCCTCGATTATAAAGATTCTTCGGCTTTCTGTTAAGACGTCATATTTCAAATTGGATTGTTTATAAACAAAAAGATGTACTTGCCCATAGAGAATAAAGAATTGCGTATTTTGAGGCATGAAAGTGTAGATGTATGTGCGCGAAATATTAATCGACTTCGTCTCAACTTTAAGACAAAGTGTCAAAGATAATTGCAGTTGCACTTGAACAGAAATGTATAAAATTCTTGAATACATATTAGCGTGGTATTATAATGTGGGTCCGAGAAATTGCAGATAAAACTCCCTCACAACTAAGTACTCGCTTGGCAGTCTAGTTGTTGCACTCAGAATCGAAACTGAACCGGTACAATATTTCGGTTCTTTTCGGTTCCAAAAATAACGGTGCTCGGCTACCGGTATACAACAAATAAAAAAAATTGGTTCCGGTTCTGAGTTTAATTAGGTTCTTTTGGGTATATGGTTCCGGTTTTGGTTCCGGTTTGATTCCCGGTAGTGTCAAACAATTTTGATTTAAAAAAAAAAATTGTTTTTCCATCCTTCCAATCCTTCCTATGGCAGCTACATGCTATAGTCAACAGATTTGGCCGGTTCTGACAAATGTGCAGCGTAGTTGTACCTATTTGGTCAGGATAGCTTTACCCTCACAACTGAGACTTAACATAGGACTTCTTGTAGCCTCTCAGTCGTGCAACCAAAATATAGCTATCATCAAAACGACACTAGTAATCATTTGAAACTATTGGGTATCCAATTCTCTTTAACACTCCAAGTATCAAGTTGATATTTTCTAAAGTGCTAAAATGATATTTCCTGGATATTAATTTGATACTAACTTGTATCAGTTTGACACTTTTTGTATTCAGTTTTTAGTACGAATTTGATATTTCAATTGTCAAACTCTTTGTATTATTTTGATACCAGCTTTTATCTACTCAATATTTTTTATATATTTAATATGTTTAAGTGCACCTTCCGAACAAATAGAAAAAATTCATATTTAACAAACGTTGCCATGAAAAATTTTTTGAAATCGATTTTTGAAGCTACACTTAAAAATAGTTTCAGTAGAAATCGGTCATTAAATTTTTTTTTTTTAATGGTTCTTGTTTGGCCGGCTCAAGGTCAGGTGTGTTTTCTGTACAATTATTTTTTGAAGAATAAAACACATTTCTCCTTTTGTCTTCTCCGATATATTTCGAACCCCGTCGGGATTCGTCTTCAGGGAGTATTAGAAGTAACAAAAAGGTCACCATGACCAACTCATATTTTTTTTTTGTAGAGTGTAAGTGTAGTATTATGGTTATTTTTTCTATTATGGTTAGGGATACGAAATTTCCGCACTCCAGTTCTTTCCAAAGGGCACACTTTAAATCAGGCATGCCCAAAAGCAGCAATCGACAGAGCACTCACCAATACTCACAAAGATAAGCACCAATACCAATAATGAAATTGCTGTTGGTCAGTTTGCTTGCGCTCGAAAACACCAATCAAAGAAGAGAACAAAACCGGTTTTTGTTCGACATACACACGAAATCGTTAGCATATGTGTCGTTTTGTATGCCTCGCGCCCTGCAAGTATACGATCATTGATTTCCAATGTTCCGTGCAATTACAATAACAAAACGTACCCAAAGAGCATACGGCTGGGCATCGCTGCTTTAAATGTTAAATTTGTTGTGGCTAAGTAAAAAAGCGGCTTTAATTTCCCTTAAATTAGTCGTCAATTTGTCGGAGCAAACAAACGAAAGCGGCTTTTAAAATCAATAATTATGTGTGCACAGTCCTACGGTGCTTTCCCCCACTCCCTGCTCCAGCCACCGTCTACACGCTGGTGGCCGTTGCCGTGTACGTGTATTGCTTTTTGGGACATAATGTGCTCCATAATCATCTCAAAGGACACACAGGATTTGCATATTAAATACATTTTGCCGGCATTTGACAACATTTTTTCGACATTTGCTGGTGGCACCCCAAGGAGACAATTTCACTTTGTTGCCTTTAAACAGACAGTTTTGTTCGAATCAAGTACAAAGTGGTGGGCGTGGGTGGGTGTGGCACATATGCCTGGCTGGCAAATGAAAAAGTAAGAGAAAGAAAGTTTCTTTTTGCTTTTTAGAATGTGAATTTAGCTGAAATTCATTTACTTATTGACATAAATTTAGAGCCACAAGAGGCACCCCGCCTTATTATGGACTATTTACTTGTCGCACCCCTGGGACACGCGCTGTTTTCATTATCGCCAGGGAGCAGATAGCAAACCAAACCCCAAATTGAGATGCTAAACATCGAGCTGAGATTGCTGCCACCGAGGAGCGCACCACACCACAAAAAAACGGGTGACATTGAGACGCGCAATGGTAGACAAAAGCGAAAGATAAATTACAAGCAGCAGCTACAACAACAATGGACCCCAGGTCGAGGGGAAGATGAAGTTTCGCGTTCGTTCTGGTTTCTTTTCACCCTCTCCATTCTGTGTGAAAAGAAATAATGAAGCGCCGCCAGGGGAAAAGGGGGGACAACCATCAAGGTGTCAGAAGGTTTGCTTCCAAGATTGAGATAACATGCGAATTTGTCGCGCTGGCAGATTGTAAGCCGGCGATTGGAGCAAAAGTTCGCTTCATGTGATATTTAGTCCGAAACACAGGAAGTCAAGTTGACGGGAAGAGCTACAGGAATGACAAGGCTGCCGGGAGAGCTTCTGGGCGATAAGACCAGCTAATGCCAGGAGTTCTGTCCTTTGCATGCCAACATCGAGCACGTTTCTGGCCCAAATGAGAAACGAAATGCCAACTATTGATTTAAGCGCTTTTAATTGCAGACAACAAACGGAAGCCAATTAGCTAGAGACGTTGGAGGAGTGGGAGGATTAGTCATGGGGTACGTGATCGTGCCATTTAATATGCAACGCATAAATTTGAATATTCAAGTAGAGAGTTCTTTGACGCCGTCGCTGGAGCGGGCGCAAAATTATAGCGGCTTATGTTTTCAATTAAGCAATTCCTGCACATCAGGTGCGGTTAATGTCCCATTCAGACGGGGCAAACAACACAAAAGCAGACGACAACAGGGGACAACTAAAGGCGACATTGTTAAGCTTTCTAATGTACAATTTTTGACGCTGCCAGTCGAGACACAGTGGAGCAATCTGTCCATTTTCGTGGTCAAAAAACATGATTAACTTAGTTGCTGAATTGATCATTTGCGAATCGATCTAAGCTCTTCATTGACTGCTCCATTTCGAGAAATAGGACGTTAGTTGGTTGTTTCCGGATTGATGGCAATAAACAGACGTGGCCGAAAATATTCCTCATGTAGCTCATCGGCCCCAAAAGTCCACAGTAAAGTTTCCTCTAGAATCTGTGATAAATTTTCCCTACGCTAGCATCAATGAAATAAATATAACAAAACTCTTTCCAGTGAAAAATGGTTGCTTTGCTTATCGTGATTGAAATTCCCAAATCACATTTTAAACGCTTTCCATGAAAGCTAAATTTACTGATATTTAGGCATTTTCACAATAACTTTACCATTTGAAAAGTTTATCAACTTCGATTTCCTGTTTTCAATTCCGAATAAAAATGCTCTCTTTTTACTTTTTTCAAACCAACTGGTCAAACGAGATCGGTTCTAGATTCCGCAAGGTCTGAACACATTCGTCAAGAGAGCAAACAGCTTTTCAGTCGCTGGCCAGCAGTCGATGAAGTAGGTTAGAGCTGGTTTGCGTCGTTTTATTTTCGAATACCAATACACTCTCTCTTTTGGCCTTGTTCTTCTTGACAAACGCTGCACTACAAGACAAAATAAGAGAGAAACCACAAGTCTATGCAAAAGGATTGAAAATGGAACAGTCGGAAATGAAAGAGGCTGAATTTTGCGTTTTACTCTAGTGGCCGTGGAAGTGAAATTCAAAAAATTGGGCATGTAATTGTGTAGTTCTTTCAACTAAAGTTTTCCGGAACGACGGTATCAAGCAATTGAGAAAGATCCTCCAATTTAATTAACACGGAATTATGAATAAGCTTTAGCTACCATTTTTATACCATTGCAAAGGGCATTATAATTTTGCCCAGAAGATTGCATCGCATAGAAATATTAGTTTCCGACCTCATAAACTATATATATTCTTGATCAGGGCGACGAGCTGACTCGATTGAGCTTTGTCCGATCGGTCGGAAAATCAGTCTCAGTGCGAAAAACTTTTTTGTTTTAAATTTTTCGTTCTTAAGCTCGGCGATTGTTAATTTGATATGTTTGAAATCTGATGTTTACCTGTCGGAAAATGGGTTTTAGTTACAAAAATGTTTGATTTTTTTTGTAAGTGTTCTTAAGGGTATAAAAACTTCGGCACAGACGTAGTTAGCTTGGCCTTCTCGTTTTTTATTTGTTTTCCGATGATAGATTTATTTCTTATTGCATTTACAACTTTGTCGACTTTTTTGCGACAAATTTAATTGAATAATTGTATCGACAGTATTCCCAAGTAGTGAAACGACGCGACGGCCGAGATGATGATCCGATTTAGTGAAATCAGAAGAACCATTTAGAATGAGTTAAGAGATAGTTTATCTATTATTGATTATATTGAAGCTCAGTGCAAGTATGAACAATTCTTTTTTAAATAGTGATTTGGTTCCTTACAAAGGCGGACTAACCCGGAAAAATGTGATAAAAAAATTTAAAACAGAATGTAGCCGTGATTCATATTTGAAACAATCATAATATAAAATTTTTTATAATTAGATTGCAAATGCTATTAACACATTTTTATATCGCTGATGTAATTACGCAACTACTCATAACTTTCAGACAAGAGATCATCTTATTTCAACTGCGCTAACCTACTTAGGTGAAGCAAGAAGCAAAATTTTTGAAATTGTATAAAATTCTGGAAAATAATGAGTCTGTTTTAGTGACCTCTTTGAATATCAATCATAGAACTTTAAGCAGGCTGCAGGTCAATACGTTATGATTACGTGTTCATAACTTTTCCAACACCACAAAGGAGGCTGGTTGATCGTATAGCTATTTCATGAATTTCCTCAATTCAATCATCAGCGATCTTTGCCTGTATTCAATGACATATTTGGAATCAGGTGAACCCAAATACTAGTCAAAAATGGAAGACATGGATGGAATCGTTATTAATAAAACAAGCTTACAAGAATTTAAAATTCTCCAAGAATATTTTTCTCGATTAAAGCTTCAAAGCATTTTTTCAACGCTTTTCGGCCAAATGCTCTACAGTGCGACGTCAGCTGTTGTCAGCGCACAGCGGAGACATTTGATGCCAAACAACACGGAGAATTATTAAAAACGACAAATGCTGAAAATTGAAATGAGAAATTGAGTCTGCGGCTAAAAAGGTTGCAAACAGTCGCTGCCTCTGCTCCGGCTCCATCATCAAGCGCAAACAATGGACGCTTCAAGTGGTTCGAGAGATGGCAGAGAGGCTTGTTTAATGAAGGGACACAAAAACAGGCGAAGGCAAAACATATGAGCAAAGGACTATTTAATGAATAGCCTGGGGTTAATATTTGAGCTCTTCTTCTGCTGTTGCCAGTCGCCTGTTTGTTGTGGGACACAAGCGACAATATTGAAGTTTCTCGTTAGATGCAAAAAAAAAAGAAACAAAACCGAAACCCAAAAGAAAGCAAAGCAAAACCAGCCCCAGCCAGTCGGTCGAAGGTTCACAAACAAAGCGGCTTTTGTTTTTTGTGCAGGCAACAACAAAGGTGGGTGGGTTGCGCAAACAACTCCCGAGCCAACATAGCTGAGGGCGGACAAAAATGCCGCAGGTGTCAACTTCAAAAAGGGAAACTGGCTAGGTAGACCTCCCCCCATCCATAATGAGCCAAAGGGATGGGGCAGGGGCAAGGCAATCTTAATGCAATTTATGTCCATAACAAGAGAAGCATCATAACATAAATCACTTATCTGGAAAGGATCTGCGATCCTGGGGCAGTTGTCTCAGAGTTCATTGCACAGGCAGAGGGGGGCAAAAGAAATAAAACCCAAATTCAGCAGAAAACGAAAAAAGAATAACAAGTTAATAGCAAAATGCTGTCAGAACTCGTGCGAGTCACAAGACACACTCATTGGCAGCATCATTCATCTTTGAATACAGATGGCAGATAGGACTCAAACTGACAGTCGGACACACAGAACAGACATTTGTTTTTGCTCCACTTCATCTGGCTGGCAGCTTGTTGATTTGCATCTGTTTTTGTTTTTCTCCAGAAACAACTAAGAAAGAAGAGAACTCTGCATGTTCATTTGCATGAGGAGCAACAGCCTGACACTAGGAGGGTCGCATCTAGATTGGAAATAGAATGGATAATTTTGATTCATATTTATTATATTTCAGAATGGATGGATTGACAGTTTGTCAATATTTAAGGCAATCTTCAAGAAAGCTTAAAGTTCAAATTGGTATCGTGGGAGGCATTTAGTGTCCTTCCCCACATACCACCCACTGCAAAGCTACTTAGCCGCTTATAAAACCTCCCGCAATTACCGGAGACCCTCTCAACGTCTTATCCATAATCGCCTTGCTGCTTTACATAATCGTGTAACTGTGACATGGTCTTTTAATGTACAACACACGCACATCTCGGCAGACCACACCCCTCAGAAAGCGGGAGGCGGCAACCTTGTACGGTTTTATTAATCGACGCGTGTCACTTATTAGCCGCAGGACTTTTCATATGCAATACACGCACATAGATGGGAAGGCTGTACCATAACCCTTTGACGGGCAGCATTTGCGCCTTGATAAATGACGCACACTCACCAACCGAGCCCCAGTTGGAAAACAGGCCACAGAAACAAAAAATTAACTAGAGAAACCAGCCAACGGGGCTCGGTTAAAAAATAGAAGGAAAACTACCAGCAACGGCGACAGTAATATATTATAATTTTTTCCTTCTGTAAATTAGATGTGCATGTTTAGTGCTCATATTTTATCAGATAAGCCTTCATAGCAGGTACCACTGGTGACGAAAGTAAACACACGTACCTACGAGTGATGCCAAAGGAATGTGTGCCATTTTGGTAATGTGTGGTAAGCCCAGGAATTAACATTTGATCTGTCAGAGTATCTAAGCGGAAGCACTACACTCAGGAAAAACTTAAACTATCTCCAATTCGATGGAATTTTAGCTAAGATTTAATAATAATAGATGTTCTGGTATAATAACATCGATATGGAGTCTCTTAAGTC
Source organism: Lordiphosa magnipectinata (assembly GCA_037044535.1). Taxonomy (NCBI): domain Eukaryota; kingdom Metazoa; phylum Arthropoda; class Insecta; order Diptera; family Drosophilidae; genus Lordiphosa; species Lordiphosa magnipectinata. The sequence continues at coordinate 97,777 of JBAMBO010003902.1, forward strand.
TGAACAAATAAATTTCAATGTGGAAAATGCTCGTTCTACTGCCATTTGTGTGGCAGGATTCGATTCTACTTCCTTATATTTAATTAATTCCTTATCTTTATCAAACGCTTCGATGCAATTAACAATCGATATTTTACTTTTTGATGGAATTGAATCCCTATTAATAAGTTGTTTGGCAAGCATTTCCACCTCGTATTCAGAGTTCAAAGAATAGTCCGTTATGCTTTCATTACAGTATTGGACTTTGTTGTATATCGACTTTAAATAAGTTTCCAATGCGTTGACAAACTCTTAGCTATGTCGTCCTCTCCTATTTCAACCTTAATTTTGGATGCCTGCCAGCCATAGATAAAATCACTAGCATTTAGGTTCATATTTAGATATTATAAATTATTGTCGTATACTGGAACCAATAGTTCACACCAGAGACCTGCAACGAGCACTTCATTTTCGTGTACACTCGCGCATTTACTCGGCTTCTTTGTGCTCGCCACTTTGGCTTGACATACACGAAGTTATCGTTAGCACATTGAGTCAGAACGTGTAAGCTCTTTTTACATACGAGTAATAATTGAACAAGCTTGTTGAAGCTGTCGGCTATACGGCGGCCACGGGCGAGTATCAAGCGAGCTATACACTAAAATACTCGCGGCTTACTCGTCTTGTTGTGGTGTTTGCAAGAACTCTAAAACAAAAACAAAATAGCTGCCGGCGAATATATGCCAAAATCATATACTATCTCTTTTGCTCTCACAAGTTGTTGTTTTTGCGTGCTTGGGTTACTCTTGTACGGGCTGTGATCGCCCGCAACAGATCTTTGACTTCGACATCAAGTACTCGGGATGACTTGTAGCCGAAGCTACGAGTCACCTCGTGTATTTCTACTATGCAGCACACGAGCTCGTTAATACAAAGATTCGCCAATACACGAGTAGATTTGCATTTTTTGTTTTGTGTATGCTACTTAAAAATGGTCAACTAGCCTTGAGCATTAAGTTTACTCGTACCGCATATGTAGCAAGGGTGATTGAGCATACACGTGTAAGCTCGCAGCAGTTCTCTGGTTCACATACATTTTCTATTTCAAGCCAAACTTGATTAGAGATAAAAAGCTCTTTAACCCATTTCAAGCTAATGGGTATTTAAATACCCAAGAAAGTGTTGACACTTCAAAAATTCCAGCGTGGGGCATGTGAGAGATATCGTGGCGAAATTTGTTGCATAACCAAGAGGAAGGGGAAAGCTAACTTCGGCTCGACCGAAGTTTATATACCCTTGTAGCTTCATTAATTTATATAAATTAAGGCTTTAAATGTTTTACGTCGACCATTCCTAGTTGAGTTATTTCCCAAACTCAGAGGGCGCCACTACTTTGACCATTTGCTTGCCAGTTTTTATATGGCAGCTATACGATATATTCATCAGATTTGGATCAAACTCGTCAAAATTGTGTGGAAACCGATAATATTCATAACTGGGAAGCTTAAAGACGCTACCATTGAAAACAAAAAAGTTTTTCTCACTAGAACTACATTTTCGACTGATCGTTCCTATGACAGCTATATGCTATAGTCATCCGATTTCAATCAAACTTGGCAGAATTGTGTGGTAGCATATAAAAAAAGTATTGATCAGTAACAAGTTTGTGAGTGATAGCATTGAAAAGTTTTTCCTACTAAGACTTTTTCTCTGAACTAACTTTTGTATGACAGCTATACTATATAGTTGTTCGATTTTCATCAAACTTGGTAGAATTATGTAAAATCATAGAAAACATAGATAAAGCGAGGTTTGAGGGCGTTTGCATTGAAAACAAAAAAGTTTTTCTCACTAAAACTTGTTTTTTCTCCGATCGTTACTATGGCAGCTATATGCTATAGTCATCCGATCCGACAAATGTGCAGCGTATTTGTACCAAAAGGCTTCGTGCAAAGTTTGGTTAAGATACCTTTAAACTGACGGAGGAGATAGCGTAGAAACAGACGGACAGACGGACGGACAGACGGACATGGCTATATCAACTCAGCTCGTCATGCTGATCAAGAATATATATACTTTATGTAGTCGGATATGCTTCCTTCTATGCGTTACAAACATCTGGACAATTTTAATATACCCTCTACAAGGGTATAAAAACAGTTACCCTCAACGTGAGAGGTTTTTTTTTTGTGCCAACTTTGTGCGTTTGTTTTCATGAGATACTTTGCTGGGCAGAATCAGCCGAAAGTGTCTTTAGCGCATGTATGTCTCTCAGTAAACGGCAAGTTTGTATGCGTGCTTGTATGCTATTTTGTCCCCCTTCATCTTCTACGCTTTGCCTGCGATGAAATGTCTAGAGCAACAACAAAAACTTAGCACAACAACAACAAAAAAGACACTTTGTAATGACTATTGGATTGATTTTCTCAGTTGCTTATGCTCAGCTGCTGAGAACCGAACGAAATTATCTCCCACAAGCTGCTATCGTCAAACAACTTCATGAGATTCTCTCATCGAGAACTATGAAACAGAAAACACGAGAAAATAAAATAAAGTTTTCTGTTGAGAGAGTCAGCGCGTTTGTCTAATTTGTCCCTGTCATTTATGAGAGGTGACAGCATAGAAAGAGCTGGTTTACTATGTTTTGCTCAAAGAATTAAGTAAATTTTTTTATCAAACTGAAAATGATAATTTCCAATAATATCCAATTAATATTTTCTGTAAAGACCTTCATCAATACATGCTACCAGTCCACCATTCTGGTTTGTGGGGTTAATATACATATATATACATTAAGTATATATTTATTTACCATAAACACTTGGAAAATAGTAATAAAAATATTTATATCTATGCAATAATTAATTGGCTTATTCATTACACTCCAGCAAAAATGCCAGCGGGTAATTAATTAATTGTTTTTTTTGTTTTTTTGCAAACTGAACATTTTCTAATACCTTTTATCATATTGTTCTATTTATTTGCAGGTGAGTTCTGTTTTGGACAGTCGATTAAATTAATTTAAATAGCGTAAAACATGGCCAGAGTAATGTTATTTATTTGTGGTTGAGTAAGTAAATTGATAAATCAAATTCAGTTTTGTGGAACGCCTACAAACAATTGATTACAGATGCAACACGTTTCCCGGAGGTCTGGTGTGAAATATTTAACGAAAATCACTTGACAAACTCATCACGAATGCAATCCTTACACGAAACTCAGATTGCACACGACACTCGAGCATTGGCATTTATCTTCCCCGCAAAGTCCCCCAACCGCAGTATTCAAGACTTAAAGATTCATTAAAGCCACAGTGGCAATAAAACGCTGCCAAAGCGAAAATCAATAAAATTTATTACATTTCACTTTACAGGGGAAGCGCATCCCTCTGCTGCTGCTGCTGCTGGTTGCTTGTGATGCAGTGCAGCAGGCAAGCGCAGTTTGTCTGTGTACACATTTGGCACAGTTTTCAATTTTATTTTCTATGCTGAATTAAAAGCAAACTGCATTCACATGTGAGAGGCAGCGGCATTGGAATTCCAATGGAGACTACAGTCAACTAAGCAGCTCCTGCCGCTGCTGCTGCTGCTGCTGGGTTTTCCTCGCTCCATTTGCTGCAACCGGCAACAACGACAATCTTTACCCCTCCTCAAATGGCGGGTTGGTTTCCTTCCTTTAAACTTATGTGCACAGCTTGTTTCCGTTTCCGGCGCAGACAACATTTCGGCTCACACACTTGCAGCTGGTCGACCCAGATTCAATGACTTTGGATACGCAATTCCAATTCAATGGCTGGATACAAACGATTTCCTTTTAGTGGTTTTAAATTAAAATAATTAGGAAGAAGACCCTTTTCCTGCTGTCACTTAGACTGGTATGCTGCACGCCCTTCCCGCCCAATACATTGACACATATCAGAAGCAGTTGTCCCTCCTCCAATGGCTTGTCTATACATAATTGATTTGCAAACATTCCCGAAAAACAGGCCAAAGTCAGTAGAAGCTAAGCAAAAAGCATGAGATAAAATGGCAAAATATTCATGCATACATAAGCAGAGAATTTGATTTGACTGCGTCTGCTGCTTCTCTATCCCATTCCGGATTTGTTCTGTGTCCTTTTGTGCAGTCCAGTGTGTGTGTGTGTGTGTGTGTGTGCTTGGACGAGCCCATTAAGTTTGGCTTAAATATGGAATAACTTTATGCCACAGACCATGCAGGAGTGTGTGGGTCTGTCCTGGCCAAGTGTTTATCTTTCAAATTTTTGAGCTAACCTAAGCAATCGGTGTGGGTGACAGACAATTTCTGCTTGATTTATGCCGAGCAAATGAAACCACAAGCAACAATGTGACATTCTCTGTACATTGCCTGCCTGAGAGCTGAAAAATGGTTGCCCAATTTGTCTCCTTGTGTGTGAGTGCATTTCTCTTTTTCTTTGATGTCAGTGCTCTGGGATGGTTCCACGTACAAATTAAAATTTACTACCGCCTGGCGTTCAGTTTGAGGCATTACTGTGGGTCTGGGACAAGCTCATTAAATCAAACTCAATGGTCAAATTAAACATTGCAAAAAGAAAGTGGAACGAACCACAACTCATTAAGCTACCATTTGGCTTTAAAATCGTTGCTCCTCCCCGCATAATGAAGCACATGCTTCCACTTGGCAAATAAGGGACACGACAAGCAAACAGCATACAAAAAGTCAACATGCTTAAATAAATGACAAGCGGCAGACAAACATTAGTTAGCTCTAAATTGGCAAACGAAATGCAGGGAGAACATCTGGTTCTCTGTTTCATGCCACATACTCGCTCTGATTAAATGCTCGTAATTATCCACCCACCAAACAGTAAAGAGTTGGTCAGTCAGTTCAAAGTTAAGAGCAAAAAGTGATAACGATATAAAGGAAATTCAAATTGTCGAAATTTAAATTCGTGGGGCCAATTAATCCAAGTAAATTCACTTAAGAAATGCAATAAGTTCATATGAGACAAATAATTGTGCAGGGATTTTCTCTACCCTGCATACATTTTGATCATTTTAACAAGTCTTCTTCGAGTCCTTTGGATGATTAAAATGAGATTTATTTCATGTGCGAACTAAAAAAGACTTTAAAATGAGTCATGCATATGCTCAAAATGTGATTTGTTAAAATACGACGAATAAGACTCGCAAATGATTGGAAATACGACTCGAAAATGAGTCGAAAATGATCAGAAAAACAGGTTATAAACGACTCTTCAACAAGAGTCGCGGCTAGGGTACCATTTTCTGCCGACCAAAGTATCATTTACGATCAGAAAACGAGCGCAATTATGAATATTATAATCAGACAGAGGATTCGAAACAGACGCGAATGGAATCAAAAATTTCATCAAATGCTGGCTGGGTTATATCTCTCGTCAAAAAGAGAGTTTGGCGATATTTAAAGGGGAGGGTTCGGTGATAGTTTGGCGATTTAACATAACATAACATAAGGTATCACATTTTCAACAAACAAGGAATAAATTAGATAAATGTGGTTTCAAGGGCGTAGCGAGCTTTCCGAAAAGGTAGGGGCTGCATTGCTTGAACGTTTCTTAAATATTTCTAAAATTATAATTTTCAACATTAAATAATTAAATCAAGATGCATTTGATATGAAATGAGAAACAATCTTTAAAATAACAGCGGAAAACTTAAGATATAAATGAAAACGTGAATTTTCCAGGGCAAAATCTATGATTAAGGGCTACCCCTGACTGCGCCTTTGTGTGGTATCACTTTATTTATCATCCAATCGGGAAATTGGCGATATATTCCTAAAAAATGGCCTTGAAGAAATGAATGCGATTCTTGATAAAACGGAAACATGTCAAAGATACTTGGAGTGTATATATGAAGCTTAGACCCCACACATTAGATTTGGATACAGAACATTCAAAATACACTGAAAATGATATTACATACAAAAACATATATTTATAAATCCAACATTTCTTTCTCTGGCTAAAAATTGTTGATTTAGCTAATTTGTTAATTTAAACGTAAAAACAAAATAAAAGTCATTTTAAGTTTACTGTACGTTCATTTGATTTCGATCTGCTGACACTTTTCATTCTGCTTCGCAAATTTTTTGGTAGTAGTTGTGGTTTGTTTATTTTCAATCTTGGCTTGGTTAATTTACCGTTAGCCTTCTATTCTAACAAAATATAATTATAATATTTTTCTTAGTTTTATTTAACAATTTTTCACTAATTTATATGTTTAATTTAAAAGTTTTCTTGTATAATATTTTTCCTATAATTTATTATAGCTTTGACGAATTTCGCAAATTCCTGCCAGTTTTTCCCATTGAGTAGTTCAATTGCCTCCTTCTGTTCCAAATATATTTTATTAAAATATGCTACTCTATTCTCCGGCATAATGCCGGTGGTGAAGGTGAACTATTTCTTCTCTCGATCGCGTATTACCGCTGTAGTGGGCTCGGTATCCCAGTGGAAGCAATTCACATCTGGTTTTAAAAATAATTCCAATGGTTTCCGTGCTCACTAAAATAATTGTTTATGCCAAGGTTGTAGTTGAGCTGACTGCACCATATTCTCGATTCGCTTCTTCTGGCTTGAGCTTCTCACTGAAATCTATGATTTTTGTCTATCGCAAGTATTTAGAACGTCAGCACTCTACACTGTGTGCAATGAAGAGCTGCTGCCAATTTTTGAAGCACTGCGTTTTTTCCCTGAGTATTTCTAGCGCCACTATTTTCGGCAGTCGATGTTGCGGTAGTTCGATTATTTTCTTAATTTGCTTCGCAAATTTCAATTGCACTATATATATTAGCTTAGATAAGAATTCCAACTTGAGAATTACAAGCAAGTAATTATTAGTGAATGTTCCTCCCACTTAAAAGACTCAGTAAGGAAGAAACGATTTCCTATCTCCCGGAGATACTTTTTCTTATCTTCAGAATCGATTTTTTATCCGTCAGAAGACACTTTTTCTTATAACTTCGAAGGGTAATTTTCTTATCTCCAGGGTAAAACGATCCCTGAGAAGAGAGATTCTCCTATCTGCCAGAAGAAACGCTTGCTTTCTCTCCAAAAGTGTCGCAGAGTGGCGCACTGCTTCCTGAATGGAGATGAGAATGAGATTGATATGCTATATCGCCAGAGTAAAGCGAAACCTACTGGAAGAATTACATTCTTATCTTTTGCGCTAAAAAAAAATTTTTGCAGGTCTTGATTTCTTTTATGCGTTACAAAGAGCATACAAATTTTTTGTGAAGGCTGTAAAATCTTTCGATTTCACTAGGTGGAATGGTGATCTCAAAAATCGAATTAAACAATTTTTCCATGCCAACGTTTATTTAAATATGAATTTTTTTCATTTTTTCGGCAGGTGCACTTAGATTTTATGCCATATCTCAATTCATAATCGTAATATGGTGTCAAGCAAGATATGAATCTAAAGGTCATAAAACTGTCAATAATAACGTAGAAAATTGTTTTCAAATCGGCTTAGAAGTTTGAATACAATGACCAAAAATATTTCAAAAAAATCAATTTTTTGCTCGAAAATGCACGAAATTTCATTTTTAATCGCCTTGGAAAAATATAAAAAAATCCAAATAAAATATTTTCATTCTTTCGACTTAAGAATCGCACTTCCACAAAGATAATAAGGTATTGATGAAGAAATCTATGAATAAATATTGTAGCTGGATCAATAGGTGAAGAAACTAACTGTAAAATTGGAGTATTTTAAGTGTTTAAAAAATTTTTTTTTCTATTTTCTTCGTCTTTTGGTCAATATTAGGAGTGGGCGAATAGCCAGATCAGAAAAAAAATTCCAGAACAGAACAAAAGTCGAAGCAAATGAAAATTTATTTTTAAAAAATCTCACCACTGCTTTCAGCACTCAATTGCTCACAGCTCCTGAACTTATTTATAAATTTTGTCCATCAATATATAATATTCTTCGTAAAAGATCGGTTTTAAGGTAAAAAAAATAAAAATAGTTTTTTTGAATTTTTACATATTTTTCCTAGTCGTTTGGAAACGAAATTTATTGCGTTTTCGAGCAAAAAATGGATTATTTTGAAATATTTTTTATTATTGTATTCAAACGATTATTGACCATTCAATTACCTTTCGATTCCTATCTTACTTGACTCCATTTGACCATTATGAATTCAGATATGGCATTAAATGTAAGTGAACCCATCAAAAAATGGAAAAATCATATTTGAAAAACATTGCCATGAACAAATTTTTGAAATCGATTTTTGAGATCACCAGTCCAAACTACACTTAAAAATAGTTTCAGTAGAAATGGGTCAGCAATCGAGGAACTTTGGAAAACAGGTTGGATATTGGAAATTGTTCTTAACCGGCCATAGGGATGCGTTCTGATCGATTCCCCCCAATACGGTGCATATTGATCTTAGCTGATGCCATCTAATGCAACATGTTAAGTATAATTCGGCTGGCAATGAAGTTTCCATTCAATTTGATATCGATATACTAAGAAGAGCGAAAATACTAAGAACCGACTGTAATGTACTCTGTACCTGCAGAACTTCCTTTTTGTCATGACTTGACCAATAGATGGCGCCACTACTTGCTTTGAACAATGCTGGTTGCAAGTATAAGAAGTATACGTCCCATACATGACAAACCTGTATCTCTTACCATCTCTGAGATTGGTTTGTTCATACTGACGGACAGACGAACAGACGGACATGGCTAAATCGACTCGGCTGTTAATGCTGATCAATAATTTATAGGGTCGGAAATGATTCCTTCTCTCTGTTACATACTTTTGCACATACTTAATATACTATGTGTACCTTTGGTAAAGAATATAAAAATTGGGACTTTTGACCAAAATTAGGATTCTCTGGCCTAGTGTGCGATGGTTAAAATGGGCTGGTTGGCCGGCATTTTGATTGAAATGTTTAATATATGGAACTACTTCGAATGTCTTCTCTCTTATCTTACTCTTCTATGCCTATTGCAAAATCGAACGCAACAACAAATAAGAATGCGTTATCCTCAGCGCAGATTTTGGCGACGAATGATTTCGTCAGCATCTCTCTCTCTTATCTTTCTCTTTAAATTTTTAGTGGTTGTTGTGTCAGAACTATTTTCTTGTCGATCAGGCAATCTCTGCCATACATTCACATATCTTAGGAGAAATTTTTGATCAAAAGACCACACTCTTCAGTTTCAAATAAACATCGACCTGCTTAAACCCTTCTAAAGCTGTTTAGTACATACTTTTTTGATGCCTTATACCGGATCAAAAATCTTTTAGATAAGGAACCTCCTCCTTTTGCCTACCTGAACTTTCATTTTTTTTGGAATTTTACCGATTTTGATTAAGTATGGGCCGTTTACTCTTCTCCCAGATAGCAGCTAAGTGTCAGATAGTCGTTGAACTGGTCCTTCGTGCCAAACTCTATTGGCAGCTTGCAGCATTGTTTAACAAACTAATAAACCAAGCCTAGACCTTACCACACTTGTCCCCTCAAGAGTGGAAAGTTTCAGTGAAATGCTAATTTCGTCAACGATATAAGCTGGCCGACCTAAGGAGAACGGGGAGTGGCGACAGCCTTTATTTGCTGTTCATATCAACAATATTGCGCACGACGACACTCAACTGACCCTCATAATAAAATAATAGGATTTGAGCGGCTCACAAACATTTGCATTTTGGCCTCAAAAAACACACACAAACAGTTAACACAAATATGAGACGTCCCCCAAAAAGATAAAGGTCGTCCGTTGAAGCATGGCGGACGCCAACATGGCCGCCACAGTTGCGCGTGTGTGTGTTGAGTTGACTATAAATTTGGCCAACTTTTTGCACTTGGGCTTATTTGCCGTAGGACTTTTACACGGGCCTCGGTGGGGAAAGTTTGCTTAAGCATTTTGCAGAACTCTGCCGTGAATTAAGAGCTTCACCATTACAACATCAACAATTCGATACGCCCAACCATGGTGGAGCATAAAATTTATCAGTTCGTTTAACAACCAGAATGGACAACTTAAATGCTAAACATTTTCAGTCAGCGGAAGCAACTGGAGTCAATTTTTTATTGAGAATTTTTTGTTATGCCCGACGAAGAAATCTGATACATGAAACTGAGGAAATAAAACGAAACGATCGCAGGCAAAAAAAGAGACAAGAAAAGAAAATTAAATTGAAATTTCAACTTGTCTTGGTCCAGGAGGAAGCCAAGACAGGGAAGAAGAGCAAAGCAAAAGGGAAGGATGGCAAAGCGAAATCGAGCGAACCAACGTGTCCGTCGCGTGCCATAAAAAGCAGCAGCCAGCAGCCTGGACAGGAACTGGACATGCGGCGCGGAAATGTCTCGTACAAAACGTACAAATGCTTCGCGACAGCCGAAAACGAGAAATGTGAAAAGTTCAAAGACGACGAGAGGAAAAAATGAGAATTGAATGGCCACGCTCGGTTGGCTTCTTGTGCCAGCGCCAGGGCCAGGAAAATGGCCATTATACGTTATGCAAATCTTGTGGCAGCTTCAAAATACCAGACCAGGCATCCGCCGCCCTGTCCGGTTCCCCAGTAGCCGCAGCCCCCAGCCGCAGCATCAACAACAACAACAACCACAGCGCACGCATTTTAATTTAATTAATTTAAATTCTTAATGCGATATCTTGCGCCGTCCACGTTGCCCTTAACTATGTGGCCTGCCGGCAACGAAGCATGTCTGCCGCAGACAAACTATGTCTTAAATACATATTTAATGTGCCACTTGCCTTTTTTTGCCTGGATTCTGCTGCCACTGCAATTGTTTAATGTTTCGTAAACCATTCTTAGGCGTGGCGAAATTAATAGCTCCAAGTCCAAGTGCAAATTTTCCAAGCAATTGAAATCGGAATGATGCTTACGAATGGCGACTGGAAATAGCTTTTGAATTCAAATTAGTAGCGCGCTGCAAAGTGCCATAAACTCAGGTCATTACTCAAACGCAGCGTGTGCTCGGGATCTTTCTGCAGCGCCAGCAAACGGGCGGCAGGAGGTTTTTCTCGTTGACCAAAGAAACCATAAAGCCTGTGTGTGCCTGAATTTTTGTCAATAGAAAGCCGCACATACATATTTGGGTGTACATAATTTTGATTTACGACTGGAAGCGAGTTGTGTCAGGTGGCGGTCGCTCCGATGTCTTGGAGTACCGCCAGTGCTTTGGGTTAACATATTAGGTGCACATGTGCGTGCGTGTTCCTATGGCAATTGTCATAATTCTCGAGAAAATTTATAAAAACATAAGCTGACAAACACGATACGCCTCTTAACGACCACGCACAGTGGTTCAATTGCCAAAACTAGGCAGCGAGGTCTCAAAGTGTGAACTTAAAATTACCCATACACCCCTGTTAGATACATCAAAATTTCAACAACGAAATCAGTACTACATTTTGTCGGTTGTCAATTCTGGAAAATATTTTCGATTTTGCAAATAATTTGCCCAAATTGTGATACAAATTTGCCTGTGAGGCGTACAGAAGGCGAGAGAGAAATTTTGAATTTTCTTTGTGTATGTTTTGACGACCTTTATGATAATCAAACCTTCAAGTTTTTGCTGGCTCGAGGTCTCGTTTTGCTGGCACATAACGACCTTTAATATTGCCCATGCTCGGCTAGGGAGCAAGCAGAGCAAGAAAAATTAGAAATAGAAATGGAAACAGAGGATCAGGCAAATGATGAAGTGCAGAGATTCCGAAGGCAATGTGTCCTACAATGTATTGACAACCACAGAAAGGTCATAGCCGGCTTTGTAGGGAAACCGGCCCCCAATGCTTTTAATTTTTTAAGTATGCAGTTTTAAAGTACATCAACCGATAGTAATTTAGCGATTTTTTTAAGGTAAATGTTTAATATAGATCATGGCCTACAATTTTGAAAAAAAAAGTCCTCGATTAACCGCTAATTATGAAGAATTTATGTGTAATCGCATGGGCTTTTCGAATTATGTGTTTGATTTAAAACAAATTTCCTGCATATATGTCAAAGTCTGCTGAATATTGCTGAGAAATGGGCGTTTTTACGGGGTGCAAGAATTCTCGCTGAAGTTTTTTGAGTATGAGCTCGGATGAGTTAATGGAGTTCTTATGTCAACACAATGTTATCCGTCAAGAAAAATGGTGTCCAAAGCGCGGAAATTTGTGCAAGATGACAAACCGTCCTTTCGTTTTGATGTACAGATGCTGGGCCTACTTTGAACTAGACCGGAAGAAAAAGAAGCATGCCAGGAGACAGTGCGGCTACATCGTATCCGTACGGAAAAATACATTTTTCGCTTTCAAAAATTAGTACTCAGGACATTTGCCGCTTCGTGATGTGTGTGCGATTCCTCACTTTGGCCGATTAAAGGACCACTGCTTTGGATATCTGCCGAAATTCTAGTTTCACAAAGTCTATAAAACGCACAGAGAGCGTATACATGCGATTTTCTTGGCTATTGGGAACCTTTAGATGTTCATTTTGAAGAGGTAATAAATAGATGACTGCGGCGCAAAACCGCGGAATTTTTCTTCTTCGTATGTGGTGCATCTATAACATTTAACAAACAACACAGGAAGAGGGAGAAGAGAATCAGAGGGAGGATTGAAGGGGGAGGAAATATTGGATGAGAAGGACGCAGTAGATGGGTCTTAAGCGTATCCTTTGTGCGCGATATGTAAGGTAAAATATTTGTTCTTGCATGGCAATATAATCTCACATTGTTGAGCACATGTGGACTAGGCCTTCTGTGGGAAAAAAACGCGCTTTGAACTATACCTCAAATTGGTGGTGTGGAAAATAGTTCGAAGAAGTATCATCTATGGTCCAGCGCCATTTTCACAGTCGGAAGCGAATAAAAAGAGGGTAAATATCCAACTTGTAGAAAATTTGCACGAAAATTATTTTAAGTTAAACACATAATTCGAAAAGCACATGCGATTACACATATTTTTTATGTGCAAAAGTGCAAACTTTGAAATTCAATTGCGGTTTTCGGTTTCGATACGGTACCCGGATTTTTATTTCGGTATACCGGTATAAGTAGTACCTTATTTTTAAATTGGAAAAATTAAGTTCTGAGATAAATCTAAATCATTTATTTTTATTAACGCGAAATCTTTTTTTCAGAAAATGGGAATTTGAGACTCGCATTTGGCAGTATCTTCAATTTAGAAATGTGTAACCATTTTTCAACATAAAGCCTGGAATCTGCAAAAAATATAGGGAATACACTGTAATTGTTAGGTAGTGTTACACCTACCGCCATAGGAATATTTAAGAACTTTTATTCGAAGCTGTAGCGGTCTATTTTAATTGCTACACTTTACTTAAAAACAGTCTGAAGTTGCGGTTCACAGAAAATTGAGGGTTCATTATAAATTTTCCGCCAGAGAATAGGCGTTGTGAAAACAATGTTCAGTCTGTATCTAGCAGTGTGTTAATTCATCAACACTTGAGCCACTGTTAGATCTATGTTAAGTCACTGTTAAGACTTTTTATAGCAGAGAGTTAACTTATCAACGCTTTGATGTGCTGTTATTGCTATTTTAAGCCACTGACTTATCAACAATTGAAGCACAGTTGTAGCAAGCTTTATCTAGCAGAGCGTTAACTCATCAACACTTCAGGCACTGTTAGACCTATGTTAAGTCACCGTTAAGACTTTCTTTAACAGAGAGTTAACTTATCAACACTTTGAGGTCCTTTTAGACTTATGTTAAGCCACTGTTTTAACTTTCTATAACAGAGAGTTGACTTATCAACAATTGAAGCCCTGCTGCCTGCGTAGCTGAAACAGAAACCACGACTTTTGAAATCTCCTACAATTCTGGGAACTTTGTGGAGGATTCTGACAACCACTTGAATGTTTTCAAAGTTTTGAACACGTTTAAGTGCGAGAAAAGTCTTAATGGAATCCAGTAGCTGTTTTGCTAGAGATGACGAATTTTTTTAAATTTCCAATTTGCAGTGTATCGAAATGGAATTAAAATCACCCAAAACAAGATTTTCGGCTTGAAGTTTAGCTGTGGCCACCTCCGCTGGTTCTAATATGCGTACAATTTCGCGGACTGAGTCCCACACTTTCCGGTGCAGAAGAAAGTCGTTATCTGCAGCCGCAAAACTGAAGCAAATGTTATAAATGTCTTCCGATGCAAATATTTTAGCATCCTGTAGGTTGAGCTACAACTCGTGACCAACTCTACGATGCGCTCTGCAAAGGTAGAAAACCCGAAACTGTACCGGTACTAACGTTTCGGTTTCGATCCGGTGCTATTGGTTCCATTCATATCGGTAAACGGTTTTCGATTCTCAAAAAAAAATTTTAATAGGTTCCGGTTCCGGTTCCGGTACTTGATTTGAAACGGTTTATTTCGGTAAACGGTTCCGGTACCGGTTCCGGTATTAAGCCCTGGAAATGATCCTTCCCGGGTCGGTTCAGTCGATAATGGCCACCTGTAGTTCTGTCTTCGAGCTTGAGCTTGTTACTTAATCTTCTGGTCCAATCCGCTTGTTCTCCGATTTAACAGTTGCCAATTGTCGAAAAATTTGGCCAAAAAAATCGAGCAATTTTAAAAATTTTTATATAATAATAAATGTTGATTATCATGAAGACGGCTAAATTTTAAATTGAGTTTAGATTACCCAAGTCAACAATATAAGACTATTTCCAGTATATTGAAGGGTCGGTGGTGATTCTAGATGATTATAGTGTTCACGTGAGATTTTTAGTAATTTAAGCTTAAGATACTAAAAATTCCTTTTTTGACCCTTTTTATATTCGTTTTGTCGAGAACCTACACTTTTGTTTTGACTTTCTTTGATATTATAGGACATAACTAATCCTTAACTTTGAAATAAACTATCCCAAACAACTCTACGATTTTTTCAAATGAAGATATACAATTTTTGGTAATTGTATCCGAGTTCATAAAAACCCAATATATTGTTGGCAACAATTTGTTGCTGCCCCAATGTATGTAATAAGTTTTGTTGAAACTTTTCATTAAAATTCTTTACAAATTACTAGCCGGTTGTACTCTTCTACAAGGCATACTTTTGTGCAGTAGACAGTTTTGTTATTTTATTATTATCGAGACTAAGTACTCAAAATCGTATATCTTTGCTTAAAAAAATGGTACAATTCTTTCGAATAGTTTAGTTTAAAGTTAAGAAATAGCCATTTACTATAATATAAAAAAAGTCAAAACAAAAGTATAGGTTTCCCACAAAAAGCGTCTGAACAGGGACAAAATAGGCACTTTTTGCAACTATAAGCTTAAACTACTAAAATGATGGTGATGGATCATTTCCGAAAACAGATTCGTGTTCAGCACACGAAAATCATTTAGGATCATCATCAACTCTTCAATAAACTGGATCTTGTTGCCTAGTGTTATCATGAAGATTTGATAGATGGCAATTGTTATGTAAGCTTCACTTCTTGGTTTTGTTTTTACAATACCAATGGTTAAATATGCACCCCAAACTTACAAGAAGGACAAGAAGCGCTCTAGTGCCCAGGCAGCACTGATCGCCGGTCAATAACCGCATTTCTTTTACCATTCTCTTGTGCTTCTTGTCATTCCCTTGGCTTTTCCTTTGAAATATCCAAATTTGTGTAAACTTTTGTATACTTTTGCGCCACTGTGCATCGCCCACACTTTTGGCGTTTTAATATTTTTTATTAAGGCCGCTGTTTCCCCCCGCAGTTTTCCTACAGCCTCGTGGTTTCTTTTATCTGCTTTATGCGCTTAAATCGTTTGTCTGTGCGGCTGCCGCCTATCAAGTTGGCCGCAAGGGTGCGAAAGGGTTTATTTTTTGTTTTTTTGCTGTGGCAGCAAGAATGTCCTGACATTGTTTTTTTTATGATTTAATTTAAAGACTTTGGTCATGTGCCTGAAATATAAATTACCAAATAAATTATAGAATTTTCAGACATTGGATGAGGTGTCATGTTGGGGTCATAAAACAATTTCACAGTTCGAAGCGAGACGATTTGGAAATGCTGCTGTCGGTGCTCGTACGCTTATTACGCATACGCCAAGTGCACCGTCAACAAGCGTAAATCAAACGTGGCTCAACTCGAAATGCAAATAAAGAAACTGTCAATGCCAGGCATCGTAGTCGGAGTCGAAGACTGACATCCAGGATGCGGATGCGCTGCACTTGGAGAGTGCAAACGTAAACGAAAACAGCGCAAAAACCATTTCGCTTGCGGATTTATTTGGCATTTCAAAATTTAATGCGCTGGATGATGGCAGCGGCGGGGTGACGCCGCCCCTCAATAATGTTATGCAAATGATATGTGCATAAAAGTCAAACCGGATTCCGACAGTGGCGGGCCACGCCCTGCCATTGCAGGCAGAAAGATTTGCAAGCCAAAATGACTGACAGCTTTCACATGTGAAACCAGTTAGAAGGATGAATAGATTGACTATCGACAAGCGCAAACGCTTGACGGGTTCACGCCCAGCGCGAAGCGGAGCAGGAGCAGGAGCTGCAGCTCCATTTGCATATTTGGGGAGGTGTCAGAAGATGACGGTGCCCGTGCTCCTGTGCACTTCGGTGTGTGGGTAAATGGCTTGCGCTGTTTGAATGGCATTTCACTGGGAAATGGTGGCATCCAACCTGCCATTGACATGCATTTTTTTTGGAGACTTTTGATAAATGCACTTACGACCTGGAAGTCAACTGGCTCAGCAGCATCCAGCTTTCACCTGCCGAGTGGAGAAGGGGGCGGCATGGGTGTGCCTGAAATTACAGGCAATAAAGGCGGCGCTTGAAAACAGCGCCCCCTTCCGCTCCCGCAATACCCGCCAGCTAAAAGTCGACGCTGTAAATAATTTGCATACATTAAATATTCAGCCAAAGGAAAATAACACAAAATGCAATATGCTGAGAGAGAATGTGGTGAAACGTTTGTACCAGGGCAGGTGTGGCAATATAACCCGCGGCTCCTTGGCTCCATATGCATGGAAATCTCGGCTAACAAGCAAACAGTTTGCTAAGAAGCTGCCGAATCACGAAAAACAAAAAATGTAATGAACATTCTTGTTGCTGTGAAACGGAATGTTTTGTTTGCTCTTCCATCGTATTTTTCTTTACCTTTCGCTTCTGCTCAACATGTTTTAAAATGCATTGAAATGCAGATAGCGTACAACGCTGAAAGGCAGACAGAGGGTGGACAGGGTTCGCGGGGGGGAAAAAGTAAACACTAAACAAATAGCAAAACATGCAAAGATGCTGCTGCACAAACGAAGACTTGCCACACGTGGCAAAAGTTTTAATGAAACGAAATGCTTCTGCCGCCGTTGCAGTTGCTGCCGTTGAGTGGGCGAGGTGTTCTGGCGTGTAAGCCGAACCGCAAAACCAAAACAAAGTACGACGATGCAGATGCAACCATACAAGCGGAAATTAGAAAATTTTGTGAATCAAGCCTACTCGTCCATGGCAAGGCACTATAGTTCAAGAGTCGCATTTTTGTTGGCAGAATTGGATTTAGTGAAAGAAATTTTTTTTAATATAGTTTGGAATGCTAAACTCTTAAATCAATTTCAAACATTTTTTTATAGAAACGATTTTTAACGATGATTTTTTTTTAAATTTTTTAATTAGAGCACCATTTTCAGCCATATCACCATTCAGAAACGTTAGATGAAGTCAAGCAATATACGAATAGAAAGATAATTGATTGTTCAAAAAACAGCGTAAAAACATTGTTTCAAGTCAAATATGCAGTTTGAATACAACGACCAAAAATGTTTTATGTAAAAACAATTAAGGTATTCACTTTGTTGTGCTCATAGCCACTTGGGCAAAAGTGTAAGCATTTCCAACAACTGTTTACTCTAAACAAATTGTGTACAGATTTCTCGACCCGGACCCTGACTCGGAAAAGTCAGGCACTTGTGACCAAAATTATTTTGAAAAGAATGTGTGATCAAACATATATATTATATATGCACATTGTATGGAGAAAGCGCAAACTTAAAAAGAACCAAGGATGACTCAAAAGTCATATCTTCACGAAAAATCATTATAAATCGCGGTCCATTGAGGAAATTTTTTTTATACTCTATACCAAAGGTACACAGAGTATATTGAGTTTTTGCAAAAGTATGTAACAGGGAGAACGAATCATTTCCGACCCTATAAAGTATATATATTCCTAATCAGCATCAACAGCCGACTCTATATAGCCATATCCGTCTCTCTGTCTGTCCGTCTGAATGAACGCACAGTTCTCTGAGATGGTAAGAGATAGATGTTTGACATGTATGGGGCATATATTTCTTATATTTGCAGGCAGATCAAATTTATTTTCAATTTTTGCCACGCAACCACCCGCTCCCGCAATTTAAAAAAAAACTTCATATCTCCCACAGTTTTGATGATAGATTGTTCGTACCTTCTAGAGATATTTAGTAATCAAAATTATTTATCGATTTGCCAAAGGAGTGATAAAGATCGGATGAACGATACTCAAGTTCTGAGCAAAAAATGGCCAGTTAACACCTCCACCCTTCAACCCCCAAAAACAAAACAGTCCCGCCAGCTCAAACGTCAAACGTATGTAATAGTGCACAAATTTCGTGTACAGAGGGCTGCTCACAATACTAGTCAGGTATACTTGCCCAATTGCCTTTGTGCACAACAAAGAGAATACCCTAAATATTTTGCTCGAAAAGGCAAGAAATTTAATTTTCAAACGCCAAGAAAAACTATAAAAAATATCATAAAAAAAACTTTTTGTATTTTTTCTATTGTGGTGTGGTCGTCCATTCCTTCCTTCCCCGGCCTTTCCGAGAACCAACCTGGAGCAGGCTTAACTTACCTATAACTATGGTTAATATTTGTTTTTTTTTTCTGGATCAAGACGGCGACCAAAGCAAGAACAAAATGTTCTTGAAACGAGCACATAATGTTTATAAATAAGACAAGCCCAAACCATTCATGTGTGAGAACAAAATGTTCATGAATATCGAAAAACCGTGCTTAGTAGACTATCGTCAACAAAAGTTCATGATTTCCTTACAATTTGAACGGATATTTTTCTCAGTGTGGGTAACCCGATTTCGTGACCGTGTAGAGCTGCATGCAACATGCAACAGTTGGGTCTTCTGTGGGTTAACCCCTAAACCAACTGCGTATGCTGTCACCCTACATCCGTTATGCTTGATGATAAGAAGTTCGTTGACTAAATCAATATCGTTTATTACTGCACTTACTATTCCAACCAGGTTCGGATCCAGGCACTAATCGGAACGTCATTACTAACAGGACAGATCAGGATTTTATTTAGTTGTCTTTAAGGATGGGACAAGTAGACGAACTCTTGGTCGACTAATGTAAATGTAAAGGTCGGACGGATGACTTTTTTGAGCTATCTCCGTTTTCTGTTTGTCGCCAGCTCATCGGGGAGGCGATTTCTGGCAATATGTGCTGGTGTGACAAGTGATCATCTGGAAGCAAAGTGGTACAGTGCCGAGTTCATAGGAAGAAATACTCAAAGTCCAAGTCGGTATAACCAAAGACGCAAAAAGATTAGTGACGGTCATTTAAGTGAATGGCAAGGGGAAAATTCGATTTGATCCTACGGTTTGACAAGTTTGTGTTATGTTTGCACATGTAAAATCGTAGATCCTCAAAGCATATTTCCCCACAAACTAACCAGACATTCGCTTGTAAGGCCGTCGCTTATTTTTGTGAGTTCTGGAGTCTTTGGTATGACTATTGACTTGATTATCAGTAGCTTTGGGCGTAAGTAAAGCTCAGATCTCGCTCTAAGGAGCAAACTATATGTCCTGCCATAAGTTACACCCACAGCTCGCTTAATGTAGTCTGACAAAGTAACCCTTCCCTGGCTTCCCTGAGTAGTTCAGCTTGAGCCTCGATTTGCTGCCGCGTTTGTTAGACCATTCAGATAGATTCTGAGTAAGTTAGGTCCAAAATTCAACATATATGCCAAAACACTCGACGTTTGGACCATAGTGTGCAGCAACTGCAACCAAATTTAGTGCTGCGGTTGAAAACGGAGAGTGACTATGCCACACTCGGTTGAGGTGACAGCAGCTCGCGACTCGCATCTCATTGGCAACCCACAAATGTCGCTGGCGCCAAAACAATTGCAAATCGAATCGGCCCCGAAACTAACGACCACATCCAAAAGCCGCTACCTCAGCTTCATTGGGGTAGCAAAACGCAAGTGCCGGCAGCTGTTTGTAGCAAGCCACATTTACAAAACAGTCGTGAATGCCTCGCATTTCGGCAGCAGCAACAACAAACGGCAGCCACAGGGCGCAGCAATGTGAGCATTCGACACGCGAAATCAAATCGCAGCACAGTTTCGTGGGGAACTGAAAGGAAAGTGCACTCAGTGTTGTTACGCAACTGGCTGAGGCCTTTTAGCCCAAAGTACGGCAAATGCATTCGATTTACAAACACAGCCCACATCAACCAGGTGGAACTATAGCGAAACCACCACAAAAGCACTGCAGCTGAGAGCAACTAGCTGAGAGATGCCCGAGTGTCAGGGCCAGCATTAATGCAGCAGTTTTGACTACCTCTCCGGTGGTCCCTCACCACGTTCAGTGCGTGCATGTTTGAGTATATGTGCATGAGATAAATGATTTACGCAACAACTCAGCATTGCATTCCAGCTCTGGGCCTCGCACCACGGAGTACATACGAACAGGGAACCCTAATGGTACGATTGTGTAACTGTAATCCGAATCTTGCCGTTTGCACAATCAGCTAACATAACTTTTGATGTTTCTGGAAAGTCCAAAAGAAAATGCAGGAGCCCCACAAAACGCCTAAACTATTCAGCAATTTGAAAATCAAATTACCAAAAATATCGACGGTTTCTAAAACCAATTTTGTTTAGCCCACAAAATCTTCTAGAATCAGTGCCAGTCATTTGAAAAACTAGACCTCGGGGTCTAGTGAATCAATTTCAAAAATGCACATCAATTATGACAGATATCCTATACGAATCATTTAAGTCTACTAGCGGGAGGTCCTGTTTTTTCTTTAAAAACTTTAACTCTTTTGGATTAAGCATTAAACTGTAGGCCCCATTCAGAAAAAAATAACTAGACGGGGGAATACGGTGGCTGTGGCATTATTAGAGTGTTGTTTTTGGCCAAAAATTCGAGCACAAGCAACGAAGTGTGAGCAACGGCATTATCATGGTCCAATAGCCAATTTAGGTTCTTCCACAATTCCAGCCTTTTCTGACGAATAGCGCAAGGGACTTAAATAACAACGTAACGCCATACAAAAACACAAAAATCGAAGAAACCTAGTACGATAGTATTGAGAATTACGCTGTATAAAGATATATATTTCATATCTTGTACATAAGCTAACAAATAGCACAGTAAACTGTAAGCTTAACTGACACATACAAGCCATCTGTAAAGAGAGAAATCGGCCCTAAGTCCTAATTTCATCCGAATCCGTTCAGCCACTTCTACATGATTAAGTAACAGACATACAAACTTTCATATGTACAATATAAGTAAGGCTGTAAGAAATTTGTTTAGACTTAATTTGCCAACAACTGAATTCACTTAATTATTGACAACAATCAAGATTTTACCATGGAATTTTATACATTTTCTTTGTAATAAATTAAAAAAATGCATTTAATAAAAACCGCTGCCCACTGACGGTTTTGTTTCGTTCGTGAATTTAAGAAAGAATACGGGTAAGTAATCGACTTTGGCTGTTAATACTTTGTTCAAAAACTACGGCCCAATTAACTTGATTTAAGCCATTGTTGCTTCTTGCACTAGACAGATATTCTCTTTTGATTGTTCCAACTTCGTTCAATATTTTAATTAGAACAATGCTTAAAGCACAATTCGCTTCTATATTTCTCAAGTATTTTTGAATCAACCGGATAATTTAACCAACACAGCGTTGCGCGCAATGTCAACGTTAAGATTAAACGCAGTTTCATGCTTGTCGCAAATCGCCATTTAAATGAATTTAGAAAATATTCACAATATGATCAAAAGAGCAGAGAGAGAACTTCATTTGGTGTAAGCTATTTAAAGTTTCTTCAAGAATACGTACACAAATAGAAAGCAAGTGGGACTTAAACTTATATTACTTTGCTTTAAATTTCGTTCATTTGGAGCATGTAACTCTGAACTCGCAAACAATGCCCCAACCATATCTTTGACTTAAATTTAGAATTTCTGATTTTTCACCATATTCCCATATTTCGCAAATGCCAGAACTTTTAATTAACTAAACTCAACATTTTGAGGAAAAGCGAAGAACGTTATGTGCCTCTCAATAAATCTGGCGTTTGCTGACTTTGTGTATTTCCAAATTGTCAGTGCCGTCCTAGAGTATTTAAAAGTCTTGTGCTAGAGAAAATGTCATCAGCTCTTGTTCAAATTGGGTTTATTGTGTGGCAATGCTGACGGTTTCATTTGTGGTAAGCAGACGCACTCACTCACTGGCAATTGCTAAAACACAACTGCAGTCCTGTCTCGTACACACATGTGCATTGCTGATGGAAGTGTGTATGCGAGTGTGTGTGTGTGTGTGTGTGTGTGTTGGTGGCTCATGTGACATAGTTTCGCTACGAGTACGTGTATAGCAAAATACATTCGCGCGCTCATTTTTCCACTTGGGGGCCATGGCGAAAGTGTTCGGTGAGGAAGTGGCGAAAGTTTTCAGTTGTTTTGTGCTGCGAAGCGTCGCACGCGACTGTGAAACGTTGAAATTTAAGCACATTTAAGGTACAAACCGCCTTAAAGTATGCAACATTGTTGCGCGCGACAAGAAAGTTTTGCTCTTTTATCGAGCTCCTTCACAGTTTTAATGCAATTTTGTGCTTACTTTGAGATCACTTGAAAATTGTTTAATGCCTCCACCTCAGTCTCACTCAACACGCATACAGAGCAGGAAGGGCTCCGGGCTCCGGCTCAAATGTTTTGCATGTTTAATGCATTTCGTGCATGCAATTTAAGGCCCAGTTGCATTTTTGACCATTTGAAAAATATGTGCAAAAGCCTCAGCATGAGCCTCTCTGGCCATTTTGGCCCGGAATGACCCGCCTGACCATGTGCAAGTATTCCCCACAGCTTTTGCATAATATTCATATACAGAGCTCTAATTTCGGGTTGCCTCAAAGCCCAGACAGAGGATGCAAGTGCATATCGCGCCGGCTGCAAGAGCCTGAGATATTTATGCATGTCGAGATATTAACGCTGTGGCCAGCTCGTATTTCGACACAGAATGTAGAGAGATTTAAAGTGGCCTGCCCCTGCACTGCACGACACCACTTTTTATTGCTTCTACCTTGGCTCTGGGTTAACCTAAGACCGTTGGTAAAACAAAGTGCCCACCCTCTCACAGGCTAGCAGCGGGAGAAGCCTTAAAGTGCATTCGGCTGCAAAATGTGTTCAATTTTACACAAACCTGAGCTTTTGTAGACAGTGGTCCCACCTGGGCGGTGTGAACAGGGCAAGGGACAAAAGCCAAGTCCAGCATTAAAGACTGACCAATTTTGTGTCGTTTCCTTTGTGTGTGTGTGTGTGTGTGTGTGTGTGTGTGTGTGTGTGTGTGTGAATGGCGCTAGCACCGTAAAACGATGATCTGCGAAAATGTCCTTTTATCGCTGTTGCACGCTAAGGACCTCTAAAAGTATCCTTTAAGAATGTAAGTGCAGGCATAGGAGAGGGCAAAACTCCAGTACACTTAAGAAAAAATCATGGCTTGAATATTCTCTACTATGAGGTAGACAGACTTTCTTCCTAAAACGGACACTTAAATTGCCACAAAATACTCCAGCACTGAAACTGGTGTCCTCCATAGCCATATGTATACACTTACATTTAAGAAATATACAGAAATAAGTTGGCTAAATGCGTGAGCACGACATTAACAATAAGAAAATCTGCGGAATAAAGACTGAGAACTTACTTCGCCGACTAGAAGAGTTGAACAGACAACAAATGTAGGAAAAATGTATGAACTCCTCCAAAGTGTATAAAAATCTTAACCTTATAGCATTGGAAGAAGTTTCTTTAATGACAATTGTAACAATGTGTAACACTAAACCCTTGATCGCGCCGAGACCAAACAAATCTGAAAGGAATTCAAGCCAAGCAATATAGCGCGAAGTTGTAGCTTAGATTTAAGCTAACAAACCTGTAAATTTGAACCTACTTTATTCGATTACTCCTTGATTATGTTCAGGACAACAAGCATGTAAAATGTTCACCGATATTCATAAACACTGAAATTTTTGGTAGTTAATCATTAACATCTTAAAAACCAACAAATTATAAATAAAATCATTATTAAAACATAAATAAAGAAATTGTAAAATTCTGACTTTTTGACCACAAATTGATTATTTTGTGATCATTTTGGTGCTTGCAGGTCTATTGGTTTGTTGTCAAGGTTTGTTAATCTTAGTCTAAGCAAAAATTTTGCTCTGTATTGGTTGGTCGAACTCGAAACTGTTTTCAATGTTGGAAAACTAAAAAAAAACAAGTGGGAAAGTCGGTCAAGCCCGACTATAACATACTCTGTATCAGCTCATTTGCCCCCGACTCTAATATTATAATACATCCAAGGAGTCACGCGTTTATCGTGCAATATTTTTATTATACGCTCATCTCTAAGGTCTCTCTCTATCTCACTATGATTGGCTTTGTTCAATGGAAAGCTGTGGTGATGGGTGGTGGGGTGCGGGGTGTTAACTCTTTCCTTCAGCAAATCGATAAATAATTTTGATTACTCTGTATCTCTTGAAGGTACAAAGCTGTAGGAGATATGGGGTTTTTTCCAAATTACGGAGGCGGGAGGAGGCGTGACAAAAATTGAAAATAAACTTGATCTGCCTGCAAGTACCATACATGTCAAACCTCTATCTCTTACCATCTCTGAGATCTGTGCGTTCATACTGACGGGCAGACAAACGGACGAACGGACGGACGGACAGACGGACATGGCTATATCGACTCGGCTGTTGATGCTGATCAAGAATATATATACATTATAGGGTCGAAAACTATTTCTTCTCCCTGTTACATACTTTTGCACAAACTTAATATACTCTGTGTACCTTTGGTACAGAGTATAAAAAGAGAAAGCTTAATGATTTTTGTATATTTTTGAAATTTTAAGTATGAAGATGAGATTCTTTTGAATTGCAATGTATAAGTGTTTTGTAGGCCATATCAAGATCAACATCTCCACTGAAGACCTTAATCAAAAATCCCAAATAGTTTTGGAAATTTTGAGCTCTAATAAAGAGAGTTTACAGTGCTATAAAAAGAAAACGGCAACTAAACTGACCAAGCCCAGCCATGGTTTTTATACTACTATCGTAACCTTTAAGATACTTTTGGTCTCGGCGCGATCAACCTTTTTTTAAGTTCAAAAATGTGTCACAGTGTAATAGTACAGAGATAATGTGGATTTTCAACCTGTGCTATACTTAAGTAATCAAAACTGTCCAAAAAATGGGAAGCTAGGTACAATTATCTAGACGTAAACGGGCGTATTATCCAACATAACATTTAGAACTAAATTCTTGGAATATCTGCCGATAACTTTGTCAAATATAGTCCGATATGGATGAAAATGGGCCTTATGCAATAAAAAGAAAACGGCAGCTAATCAGACCAAACCCAGTGTTTTTATACTACTATCATACCCTTTGAGATCAAAAATGTGTCACAGTGTAATACTACGTAGATAATGTGGATTTTCAAAAGTTATATATCCTAAATGGACTCCACAAACGAAACTGTTCCATATGTAACAAGAATTAAGTTGAAATCATTTCACATTTCATAGGAATCTCCGCAGTTTTAAAACGAAACCACCACTGATGTTTCAGAAAACAATCCCTAAGCCATAACGAAACAATAGACGTGTTGAATGGTGTAGATGAGGAAAATGTTACAAATTTAACTTTGTTCTTCAAATATAGAAATCTTTTTTTTACATGAATTTATGTAATCAACCCATATCCCGAAGCAGGTCAATGTCGTAATCTGTTGCTCAACGTTTCTGTAATTTATTGCAATTGTTACCAAATTTGGTTGAAACACCGGTTTCCAAAACCTTTGTGAAAGTGGAAATGGGAGCATGGCTGATAACTTACGAATATTCAGTGAATACAGTTGAGCTTACATTTAGCGAATCTCAAACTTCGCTATACAGAAAAATCGCAAGGATGCGTTCACATACATTGGCAGGCTGCCATATTCATAGCTGTCAGTTGCTTTCATACAAGTGTTAACAATTTACTGTTGCCATAAATGATCAGAGAAATCTGTCAACATTTCTTTGTATTCTACTCATTCTGAACAGCCTGTCAGATAATTTACACAAAAACAAGTAAGAGTTCTGCAGTCGACTGCCCCTATTGCAAAATAATCGGAGTTGTAAAGCAACGATAAGTAAAGTAAAATTTTCACACAAACATTTTGAAAAGAGCGCAGACGTAAAATTGGTTGTTTGAGATTCAGACTTTGCTTCTTGTTACTTCACAACTGCGTATATTGCTTCTCATAATTTTGAATTTACTGTTTTCGATGGGGCGCATTTACAGTTTAAAATAGTGTAAATATATTTCAAATAAATGGGTCGGGGCATCGGTGTTTTTGCTCGGTTTTTATTATTAATACATATTAAGTCACGAGGATCTAATTTAAAAATTGTGTCTCTGGCAGTTTTTCGCTGTTAAACGGGGGAGGAGGGGGAATATTCCGAATATGAAACACTTTAGTTGTTTTTTCTCTCAGTGTAGTGTGCGGGGGTAGCCATTACATTGATGCCAATGTCTGAAAGCTAAGCAAAAAAAGTGCAGCCAACATCGTCCGTTGGCCTGTTTGGCCTGTTTGCTGATGTAGCTCTTTCCTTGGCCAGCTCCTTGGGGCGTCATGTAGCGCAAGTGCAGCTTTTGGTCGTCTGTTTGTAATCAAATTTGTTTCGCTGCTTTGGTGTCCCTCCCATGCTGAACTTGCTAGTGAACTAAGAGGCGACAGGCATTTGTTACGCAACGGTGCGCTCATTTGTCGCCAAAAGCCAACAATGCCAACGGGAGCTGGCGCTGCGTGTCTGGGTCAAAGCGGTTCTTGTACAAATTGTCTTAAAGCTGAACTTGTGTTGGCAATTTTCACCTTGTGCAAATACCTATCCACAGGCCATTTGCCCAGTATCGATGACCTGCTGGCGGTACGCGTTTATTGGCATCCAGGGAATATCACGCAGGACGCACAGCAGCATTTTTATGCTAATTGAAAGCCATTCAGATGGAAACAAATTGCCATCGATGGGCAAGATAAGCTAACCTTTAGGTGAAATGATAACTTACCCTCCTTCTCTGTTTTTCTCGTTTTCAGGCAACAGCAACAGTCGTTCGATGAGCAATGGCCAACAGCAGTCGGTAGCCGCACCAACTTCCTCTCTAATCGCACCACAGCCGCGTTTCCTTTCCCGCGGACATACCTATCGAGCTGTGGTCGGTGACACTTTAGTCCTGCCCTGTCAGGTGGACAATTTGGGTAAGTATAATTAATGCAGCGTTATTAATATGTTCATGCCCAAATTCGATCACCAACATATAAATACATATACATAGAAATGCAAACATTATGCAAAATAAATGCAAATATGTTTAGGCAAAATGTCACTTCACATAAATTTGATAAACAGCCACAACAATAATGGGGAAACCAACAGCTGTCAACAGCCTGTCGTTGGGGTTTCCCACGCTGTGAAACACTTTTCCTGGAAAATTTATGCAAACTCACAGAAGCACACACACACACAGGATCGTACATGCTGTGAAATGCCGCAAATCCATTTCAGATAATTAATACTGGCACATATTTGAGACATCTCAGACTGCCTGCTGCGTTTTCCAATCATTTTTACTAGTTTAATAAGAAATGTGGAATTCATGCACAAATGCTGCTGAAAGCTGGAATGAAAGCGACCAAGCATAAAGCATTCCATCTCCAATTATGCAAAAATTTCATCGATTTGGCTTTCAACTTCAATTAGCAAATATCACAAGAGCATATATAAAACCATTCCATACGACATAAATAATAAATTTGTAGAAAAAAAAACACAATATTTTTACAAAAACTAATTCGATTTGATGTCAAAAATTTCCATCTTGCTAAACGTAATTATTCAAATATTAGGCAAATGCCATGCTTGATTTGTGTTCGAATTTAAACAACAACAACAACCGTTTCACCGGCAAAAATATTCAGAAAATTATTTTTGTTAGCTAAAATCGAAATATCAAATGCTGGCATAATCTAAACAAGCTTCTTTGGTCCAATCTTTTTACTGCACTTCATCAAATTCCATGGAAGCTTCTTAGTGTTCCACTGAGAGAATTTCATAAATAAAGGAAAATTTACAAAAACAGACGCAGAAACAAAATTTTTGAAACCCGAAAGACAGTAAAATTTTATACTTTGTTCATGTATCCGAAAATTTGCCTAATGAAAAGTAGATGATAGAATCGTCATTAGAGGGTGGACCTCCTTTTGTAGGTAAAAGGTATAATCACTATTTCAGCCACTTATGTGACTCTCTTTTTGGTGCATACTAAGCGTAATATAAGAATTCCAACTGACTCGGGAAGGTTTCTAAGCGAAGTGTGTCATTTTTGTACCAATTACTCGTAGAGTAACATACATACTTAAGGGTACTGAATACCTTCAGGTGACTTTTTTAAAGGTTTACAAAAAATTAAATTACACAAAAACTATAAGTGAAATTAACAAGCGGTTCTTCTATTCAATTGGTAATTGGTTAAATTAAATTTAGAAAATTGTTTTTTGTTATTTTTGCAGCGGTTTTGGTTGTATTTCGGTTCCAAGTTGTTCAAAAATTTAAAACATAGCCCCAAGGTTTCAAAAATATTTTCAGAACGGATTATTTGAAATTAAAACTGAAAACGGAAGTTTGCTAACAACTAATGTGGTTATGTTGTGAACTAGGATATTTGGGATCTTTCAATATATACCAGAGTTATAGTATTTTAAAGTTAAAATTTTGAAAATCGATTATTTTTCACCCTTTTATTGGTGCCAACACCGTTATTCATTGACCGATCCCAAATATTATTGTTCAGACCAGAATGGTGGGTTTTACGAGTTACTGATTAAAAATTTGAAAATTGATCACCTTTTTTTTATTTTTTATTGCAACCTAAAAACTGGTTTTTAGATAATTGAGTATGAAGTTTCGACAACTGTTTTCGATAAAATAAAAATCATTTTTAACAGATTTCAAACATGGATTAGATGCATTTGCAATTTAACTTTTACCGAAAATTATAAAAATCGGTCTAGTAGTTTTCGAGAAATTTGGTCGAAGTACGTAAAAACATGGCAAACAATAAAATCACCAAAAATTGCAAAGTAAAATTTAAAAATATAAAAATATTGATTTTAAAACTTAAAACAATTTTTCAACTTTTTTTTTTAATAAAAAAAAAATTACGGAGTTTTTTCAATATTTTGTTTTTTATAAGAGGGTCGGAAAACAATGGTTTTTGTTTATTTTTGTAAAAAGTATTGTCGGATCTGCTTAATAGGATGTTTGTAAGACTCAATTAGAACATTTAAGCAATTACAAATAAATCACAAAATTTTCTGAAGGAATACAGTCGTCCGACCAAATAAAGTATATAGATTCTTGATCAGCATCAGCCGAGTCTTTATGCCTGTATGAACACCTAGACCTAGGAGACTAAAAGAGC
Source organism: Lordiphosa magnipectinata (assembly GCA_037044535.1). NCBI lineage: Eukaryota > Metazoa > Arthropoda > Insecta > Diptera > Drosophilidae > Lordiphosa > Lordiphosa magnipectinata. The sequence continues at coordinate 127,530 of JBAMBO010003902.1, forward strand.
TGGAGCAACCAATGTGGACTTCAATTGTCTGTGCGCAGATTAAGTTTATATCAAATTTTTGCCAAGCACAATAAAAATGTTGAATAGCTCCAACAATTTTCAGGACATCGATCGACAATTTCAAACTCACATTTATATTTGCAATATCCATAATATTTCTATCAATAAGAAATATTCTCAATGTGTTACCACATAACTCCTAAATACTTTTAGACAGTAAAGGTTGGGTCATTCCTTTTATACCGCTTAGAAAGTAGCACAAACTTATGTTTCAAAGCAATCTCTATTTTAGAGACTGCTGAAAGGCTGTTCTAGGATAGCGAATCGTCTTTCTTTTTCATCAAATGAGCCAACAGCTACTTAAATCATCATAACCAAGCCTCACGGCATGCCTGCCTATAAGACAATGTCCTGTGAGAATTACAACAAGTTGGAAGGCATTCTGCCTGCTTAGAGGTAGACTCTAAAAAAAAATCAATCCATAAGGGATCAAATCATTCCCAACCGTTAATGAAAACAAACTTAATCCTGGATATTCTCGACCCGATCCGAAATAGGATTGAGTTGATCCGACTTTTTTAATTCTAAAAAGAATGACATTTATCCTGGGGTATCTTAAAACAGATTGAATTAAGCAAACAATTCGAGAACAATTTAATCCCAATCTAGGATCATTTTAAACATGTGCGAGATTGTTTTTAAGCTTGATATGTAATATTGATTTGATCCCAGGAAGGATAACTCTGTTCTTCCTTTCCGCCACTATATTCCATAGGACATTCTTATACACTTAAAAACCCACAACAGTTCTGGATTAGTTAAAGCTTCTAAAAAACAAAGAAATATAAAAGAATTTTGGGCTCAACTGGGACTCGAACGCATTGAGCACGAATGGAATGGCTGCTCTCCGTTCACGACCATCGCCTTCGATTGAATCCGCATGTCAAAAATGCTACTTAAATTTTGTCGCTCTCGCTTTCTTATTTATGAACATGTGATCTCGAAGGGGATTGAAGTAAGCACATTTGGAATGATACAAGTTCGAAAGGCTTGCGCCAATCCCCGAATGCTTGAATTGTGTAAAATGTCCTGTAAGTCGAGATTGAATTTTCAAACTCATGCCGGGCTTAGTCCAAGACTAACAAGTTAAAACGCTGTAGTTGAATGACCCTGCTACAAAATACCCTGTACAATTGAGACACACATGCAAACACACACACTATCACACACACGCGAGCGCACGTACTCACACGCGCCATAGCTGCCTGCAGTATTTGCGAAATCTTCCAAATCTGAAACAAACTTGATCTGGTTACGGTACCTATGTATGTAAATGCGTCATTGTGTCTCTTTCTCTTATAATCTCTGTGATCGACGCGTTCATTCAGACAGACGGACATGGCTATATCGACTCTGCTGTTGACGCTGATCAAGAATATATATACTTTATAGGATCGCTTGACTGTCTGGAAAAATAAGTACATTTCCTTCCTTGTCCAAGAATTCTTTCAGTTGGTTAGTAGACTTCTGGATAGCTAAAACTTTGTCGGACACGCCGCAGCAAATTTCTTAGCCTAGGTCAGGACTAAAAACTTCACTCCCAGCTCGGATACAATTTGGAGAAGTTAATTAATTATTGGTTTGATTGTTCTGTTAAATGTGAACTCCTTAGCAATCATGCTTATGTCATTTGCTTTATAATGTACACACTCTCTTAAATTTTAGTTTAAACCAATTTAATGTTGACCCAGTTGAAATGGTTTAACGGCAGCAGGAGTCGAAATGGCAACTGCTGTTGACATGCCAATAAATAAAATGCAATTAACCGTTTGATGCAAATGAAAATAAATTGCACATCGACGAAAACAGGGACAATGTGATCCGCAGCCGATTCAACTGGCAGTTTGACATCAGTCACTGCACTGACTAGCCACAGTAGAACAAGCCACGAATGTTACTTGGTAAACAGTAAAAACAAATAAATACCTAAATTAGTCTAATTTAAATGGTAATTAAGACAATGTAAAAAAATTAGCTACAAAATTGGTATCTAGGCGATTGAATTTCTGGCTGTTCAACAAATCAGAGCATAGCCAGCGAAGTTTTGTCAAACGTATTTGCCAGCCAATGCCAATTGTAAAACTTTCGGACGGCATCAGCTTGTTGGGATTGCATTTCGTTTATTTTTTTTTTTGTAAAGTATTTTCAATTAAATCTTGCATTAAAATGCCAACATGGCCCATTAGCACTAACAGTTTGAAACTGATTTACAATCTGTGCCTTTCAGCATCGTGGTGATTTAATCTATACATTTTGCTGACATTTGAGGAGACTTTTAATATTCAATTTTGACCTATCGATTGGAGAGCAATTAACTTTCAGCATTTGCTGAAAAATAATCAAAAGAAAAGAAAAGAAAAATTCAATACAAACACCCAAAGACCCGGAATGGAAAGGATAGATAGAGACTAAGCCGTATTGCATTTAATGTTGGCGTTGTTGTGGCTCTCTCTGTGTTGCCATCAATCCGCATCAGCTTTTAACGGTTGGCTGACATGACGCGGGTTTGATTGCAGCTTTAAAGAATTGAGAGCGCAGGCACCAACTGTGTGTGAGGTCAAACAAAAAGTGGACATAAAAAAAAAACACCATGTACTTAATCCAATAAAAGAAATTAAGTATTAAATGGTCTATGAAGCCATTCGTTGGTTTTGTCACTTGTCCAGTGAATCGCAGGTTGGGAAGTGAAAAACTGATTTGTAAATTGGATAAAAGTTTTTAAGAACGATTGCATGAAAAGAAAGTACCATTGTCTAAGGAGTAAATACTTATAAGACGGGGGGAAACAAAGTCCTATAAATACACAGAACTACCACCCATTGAATTTAAAATAGGAACTATATGGGGACGAATTCGTAGATGAACAGAGAAACAAATCTTAAAAACTTGACTTCATTTTGTAAAAGAAATAAATGAAATACATGAAATTTTAAGAAAAACCCATCAAAGTAAAAATGTCTAAAATTTTGACTTTATGTAAAACGCAAATATGTTGCAAGTGAATAGCTTTTCCTACAAATGCTGAATCCATCTTTTTTTAATATTTGGTCTCTTCTTACGCATTTTTATACCCTTGCAAAGGGTATTATAATTTTGCCCAGAAGTTTGCAACGCATAGAAATATTCATTTCCGACCCCATAAACTATATATATTCTTGATCAGGGCGACGAGCTGAGTCGATTGAGCTTTGTCCGTCCGTCTGTCTGTCCGTCTGTCTGTCCGTCTGTCTGTCCGTCTGTCTGTCCGTCTGTCTGTCTGTCTGTCCGTCTGTTTCTACGCAAACTAGTCTCTCAGTTTTAAAGCTATCGAGCTGAAATTTTGCACAGAGTCTTCTTTTTACTGCACGCTGCTAATATGTCGGAACGGACCGGATCGGATGACTATATCTTATAGCTGCCATAGGAACCATCGGTCAAAAAATGTGTCTTAGTGAGAAAAACTTTTTTGTTTTCAATGTGAGCGGCCTTAAACTCGGCCATTATTAATATTATATGCTATCAAACAGATTTGCAAATTTTGGTCAAGATCGGATGACTATATCTTATAGCTGTCATAGAAACCATCGGTCGGAAAATGGGTCTTAGTAAGAAAAACTTTTTTGTTTCAATGCTAGCGTCATAAAACTCGGCCCTAATTAATATTATATGTTTTCAAACAGATTTGCAAATTTTGGTTAAAATCGGATGACTATAACATATAGCTGCCATAGGACCGATCGGTCGGAAAATGGGTCTTAGTGAAAAAACTTTTTTGTTTTCAAGTAAATCGTTCTTAAAGTCGGTGATTCTTAATATTAAACGCTTTCAAACTAATTTGAAAAAGTTGATCGACATCGGGTGACTATATCTTATGGTTGCCATAGGACCGATCGGTCGAACATGAGTCTTGGTAAACAATTTTTTTGTTTAGTTTTGTTAGCGTCCTTATACTCGCTGATGACTTATTTTATATGCTAATTGGGCCGAAATCGGATGACTATATCTTAAGGCTGCCATAGGGCCGATCGGTTGGAAATTGAGTCTTAGTGAGAAAAACTTTTTTCAGACGTTTATCTGTAGGAAAATAGGTTTTAGTTACAAAATTTTTTGATTTTTATGTAAGCGTTCTTAAACTGTGACATTTGCATTTGCAAGGGTATAAAAACTTCGGCACAGACGAAGTTAGCTTGGCCTTCTCGTTTTTGATTAGCCCCATGCAATGTATCATACAATCTTACTTTACCTGGGTCGAGCTAACTGCTAACAAATGTGACTCTCCCTATTGGAGGTGCGTTATCTTAATCTCTATTTTCCCCCGAACTTGTGTTCAAACACAAAGAGATAGTTGTGACCTCTGCACTTGTGCTTAAACGCAAGCAGATATGTAGTTGCACTGTCCAAATATCTTTAGACAGACTTCATCCTCCCATTGCAAAAAAAAACCATCTGTCATCGATGATGATTGAAAAGGACTGAAGGCAAAAATGATATTATTAATCGATTTATTTTCAAAGACTTTAGTGAGCATCAGCATCGCGCAGTTCACATTCAACATCATCATGTTTATAATGTATTTTCAACCTTCATGATTTAGCGAATTATTCAGTAAAAATTAAATTGGATATTATGAGGGTCGATTTTGAGACTTATTCTGTAACTATACCAACAATATTACTTTAAAAGACTTAGCACATGACCGTCATGACGGCTAAAACCCGTTGTTTTCAAAAAACAGATTTTTTAAAACTTAATGATTTAATTTTTGAAACCGATTGGTTTTAATTGTACACTTGTACAGATATTGATGTTGCCATACAACTTTTTATACCCTTGCAAAGGGTATTATAATTTTGCCCAGAAGTTTGCAACGCATAGAAATATTCATTTCCGACCCCATAAACTATATATATTCTTGATCAGGGGGACGAGCTGAGTCGATTGAGCTTTGTCCATCCGTCTGTCTGTCTGTCCGTCTGTCTGTCTGTCCGTCTGTCTGTCCGTCTGTTTCTACGCAAACTAGTCTCTCAGTTTTAAAGCTAACGAGCTAAAATTTTGCACAGAGTCTTCTTTTTACTGCACGCTGCTAATATGTCGGAACCGACCGGATCGGATTGCTATATCTTATAGCTGCCATAGGAACCATCGGTCAAAAAATGGGTCTTAGTGAGGAAAACTTTTTTGTTTTCGATGTTAGCGGCCCTAAACTCGGCCATTGTTAATATTATATGCTTTCAAACAGATTTGCAAATTTTGGTCAAGATCGGATGACTATATCTTATAGCTGTCATAGGAACAATAGGTCGGAAAATGGGTCTTAGTAGAAAAAAATTTTTTGTTTTCAATGCTAGCGTCATAAAACTCGGCGATAATAAATATTATATGCTTTCAAACAGATTTACAAATTTTTGTCAAAATCGGATGACTATATCTTATAGCTGCCATAGGACCGATCGGTCGGAAAATTGGTCTTAGTGAAAAAAACTTTTTTGTTTTCAAGTAAATCGTTCTTAAAGTCGGTGATTCTTAATATTAAACGCTTTCAAACTAATTTGAAAAAGTTGATCGACATCGGGTGACTATATCTTATGGTTGCCATAGGACCGATCGGTCGGAAAAAGAGTCTTAGTGAGAAAAACTTTTCTGTTTTAAATTGTATCTTTCTTAATCTCCGCGATTGTTAATTTGATATGTTTTCAGAAAGATTCGCAAAATTTGGTCGAAATCAGATGTTTATCTGTCGGAAAATGAGTTTTAGTTAAAAATTGTTTAGATTTTTATGTAAGCGTTCTTAAACTCTGACATTTCAAAAACAGCATTTGCAAGGGTATAAAAACTTCGGCACAGACGAAGTTAGCTTGGCCTTCTCGTTTATGATACCTTGTACTCGCTTTTTGATGTTTGTGTTCCACTTGAGCTCCCTCGCTGTCCTAATAGGCAGCCTTGGTTCACAAGAGAACTAATAAATTTGAAAAACAAGAAGTCAAGGTATTTCAAAAAGTATAAGAATTCGAAAAAATTATCTGATTTCTCCCGTTATGTGGATGCTCGTTCTAGATTTAATGTGCTGAACGCACAATGTTATAAAGACTATCTTAACCGTTGCAGACTTCAATTCTCGCAGAATCCTAAGCAGTTTTATACGTTTGTTAACTCTAAACGTAAATCTTCCACTATGCCCTCTTCTGTGCGGTATGGTAATGCGAAAGCAAACACTGATCAGGCCATAGCCGATCTGTTTGCCGAGTTTTTTACGTCAACCTACTCGTCTTCTAGCTTCTTTGCGAATCAACCATACCCCTATCAGTTGAATGGGTCTAATTGTATTTTTAGCCCTGTAATCACTGAAAGCTCTCTCCTTTGCGATCTTAACTCTGTTAAACCTGTGTATGCACCGGGTCCCGATGGAGTACCTGCTTGTGTACTTAGGTTTTGTGCTGATGCACTTTGTAAGCCTATTCATAAATTATTTGAATTGTCTCTAAAGTCATCCTCTTTCCCTGTGTTGTGGAAGGAATCTTATATCATTCCTCTCCATAAAAAAGGTAATAAGTCGGATGTTGAGAATTATAGAGGTATTTCCAAGTTGTCTGCAATTCCAAAAGCTTTTGAGAGAACTATGACATCTCAACTGCAACATTAATGTAGTTCCATTATTTCACCCTATCAACATGGATTTGTGAAGCGTCGATCTACTACCACTAACTAATTAGAGCTTACATCATTAGTGATCAAAGGGTTCTTATGTAAGTTGCAAACTGACGTCATTTATACTGATTTTAGTAAGGCTTTTGATTCTGTTAATCACTTCTTGTTGCTTCATAAACTGAGTTTAATTGGTTTTCCAAGTAACCTTCTTAGTTGGAACTCTGATTACCTAAGTTCTAGAACACAAAAAGTTCTATATTGTAATTCATATTCGAAACTAATCCAGGTTACCTCTGGGGTACCCCAAGGTAGTCACTTGGGTCCATTGCTTTTTACTCTCTTCATAAATGATCTTTCGTCTGTTTTGACTCACTCTCGTGTGCTTATGTACGCCGATGATGTGAAACTATGTTTAACATATAACGATTTGGTTTCCCGCTATAATTTGCAAGCTGACTTGGATGCATTTCAGTCTTGGTGTAAAGATAATCTATTAAACCTTAACAGTTCCAAGTGTAAGGTTATGACATTTTACAGGAGCTTGCCACAATTCTCCACTTATAATGTCCCACTTGAGTGCTTAAATGATTCAGCCAATGAGGTAAATGATCTTGGGGTTATTCTTGATCACCGACTTAAATTTGACTCCCATGTTATTGCTACTGTTTGTAGGGCCAGGAGTGTTCTTGGGCTTATTAAGCGCTGGTCGAAGGAATTTGATGATCCCTATACGACGAAGATTTTGTACACTTCTCTTGTCCGTCCGATTCTCGAGTACGGATCATGTGTGTGGTCTCCGCAATATTCGACCCATCAAGATAGAATTGAATCTGTGCAAAAACAGTTTTAATTGTTTGCTCTTCGTGGTTTGGGCTGGAATCCTGAGGTCCGTTTACCATCGTACTCTAGTAGACTTCTTTTGATTAACCTTCCCTCCCTTATTAACCGTAGAGTTATGCTTGGTGTAATCTTTATACATAGACTAATTTATGGTGAAATCGACCTCAACGTTCCTATTAGACCGACTCGTAATTTTACCCCCCTATTACTAAATCGTTGTAATACTAACTATGCGTTGCATGAACCGTTTCGTGTCCTCTGTGCTGATTACAATAAGCTCTACCGAATAATTAACTCTGAAGCTTCTCTTCCTGCTATAAAAATTTCTATTTTAACTTATTTAGCCCGTAGTTAACATTACTTTTTGTTCTTCCTTCGCGATTTCGTGCCACACGTTAGTGGCTGCGACTCTCGGTCGGTTGGGCGGGAGGTGGGCTGCTATTTTGCTTGGGGTTCGCGCGTAACAAGCTTAGGCTTGGTGTCGCATGGGCCACTTGAACGTACTGCGCATTGTACGTCAACGTCCATATATAAAAAAAAAAAATTGTGAGAATCTTTCGCATGATTTTACGCAATATTCGCTGTTCAGTGGTATAATTTTTATTGAACCGTACCGAAATCTAGCGTACGGAAGAGGTTTAGATTGAATTAGTTCAGTCGGTTCACTGTAAAGAATAAGTTGGAGTTTCGGGCTCGAGTCGGTGTACAAGGTGGCTTTTTAAACAATTTTCACATCAGAAACAAAGTGGAAAGATAGGGCGTTTCATCATATTAACTAGGAAAGAAGCCTATGCACCCAGTTACATTAAATTCAGGGATTGTCAAGAAGAACGAGGTCAAAAAGTAAGAGAACCAGCTCTGTCCTACTTCATCGACCGCTGGCCAGCGACTAAAAAGCTGTTTACTCTCCTGGCACAAGCCTTGGCATGCGTTCTGCTCGAGTTGGTGTGAATACCGAAGTGTGTACGGCCCCTGAGTGCAAGGCCTGCCAGTCGTTGAAATAAATAGCTTAAGGGCGCACGCATACATGCGACTGAAAGTTGAACTTACGGCTGACCATGATATTTAAGTACGTCATCAAGCCGAAATAAACACACATGCTTGATTAATTCCGCAAAGCTCAGATTACAACTGAATTTTAAAGATCAAATCAGGATCAGCCTTAAGTTCTGCCGTTAGTTCATCTTTCAGCCGCATGTGTGCGTGCGCCCTAAGAAGTAAGGAACTTATTTGCTAGATTAAAGATTAAGATGATCGTCACTTAGCTTGACTCTAGTCAATTTTTGACAACAAATAGCCACATGAGAAGGAAAGGAATCGAAAATGACGTCACTTCTTGTATATTTCGCAATAGCTATTAGCAAGTTCTGTGTTTTACAAAAAGAATTATGCAGTCAGTGCATTGTAGTTGGAAACCTCTGG